>JASDQU010100504.1:36995-49041 GCA_032191745.1 Picea mariana | reverse complement strand
TATTTGCATATGTGGATAGTTGGGGTGTGACTGGGTTGGGGCTTAGCCCTAGCCCCCGGTCGCATATTGCATTAACGTATGACCCATTGCTATACCGATTGGCGCGCGTGTGATTACGTTTTGATTTGGTTTCAACGGTTATACAAATGACCCACCAATTGTCCATTAACCATTGAATTTTGGAAACGGGGCCTATGTTTGCACTTGCGCGCGGTCATATGGGTCACACGACCATAACCTTGGCGGTTAGGGGCTAGGTGCGTCCATAACTGTCCTACAGTTTGCACGGTTGCGTTTGGTGTTGAGTTTTAACGCTTAAATGTGCATGTGGGCTAGGTTGAGCCAACAAGGGTGCAATTTGTAGATGCAGAGACAACAAGTTTGAAGGGGGATTTCCAGGAAGCCTATCTTCTTCAATTTTTGGCCAAACGAGGTGCTAGAAAAGCCCAACTAGGGGTTTTTGGACATCTGGAGCCATTGGAGCCATCTATTTGGAATTTTGAGCATTGTAAAGCACATTTTTGAGCACTTTGAGCAAATAATACAAATGATCCATTGGAAGCTGGACTAGGAGATGTAGCCCAAGAGAGGGGTGAACTCCTTTATCATTTGCTGTGTTATGTGTTTTATGTTCACTGTTTATTGCTGCTGTTTATATGCATCTTTGAAGAGTATTTTTCATAAAAGTTGTGTTGCAAATTGATCCGTTTGCATTTTAACACATAAATTTAACTTGCAAATATTTTCAAGAATACAAGTCTTCTTCATTTTTAGATCACATCATCACCATCAAATAATATTTTCCTAAGAAACTTCATTTGTAAATCAACTTATTGAGATGCAGGAGGAGTATAAAAAATCTCGTGAAATTGATTCCAAGCAAACCAAGCAGAAGTAGAACTATCAATATGAACAAATAAATGCTCAATTGCTGAAGATCGAATCAAAGCAAGAGCCTTCTCATCTTTTAATTCCCATTTAGCTAAAAGAGAAACATCAATGGGGTTAGTAGGTTGAGTATCACCATCACAAATATCATTCCATAGCTCATTATATATCAATTTATTTTGCATGTGGCGTTTCCAAGATTTGTAATTCTTAGGGCCATCCAACTTATCTAAATCAATAAATAAATTGATTAACTTTGACATGTTCAATTATGATAGATTTCCTTGAAATGAAATTTTGATTGAAAGAATAATCACACTATGAAAATGTGACACAAAGAACCAAAATACAATCACACACTCCACGCAAAAAAAGAACAATTAAGGGTTAGGCCCTAACTCTTTAAAAGTCTCGTTGAAAAATAATTTGAGAGAATATTGCACTGTACTCTTCTCAACCCTCTTCTCAACTTCTTGATCTCAAAAAATATAATGTGTGAAATCCAATCTTTCAAAATTTAAAATTTTTAAACCAAATCCTTGAATACAAAATTGCGTCCCTTTTAAAAACATTATTTTAATGTAAAATCCACTTATGACTCCAAAAATTTTCCATAAAGAATATTTGAATTTTTTTTTATATAACTTATATGTCACTCCAAAAAGTTTTAAAAAAGTGTCTATATAAAAATTATGCACATATTTATTTTACATGCTCTAAATCATACACATGTCACTTTAAAAAGTAACCTTTATAAAGTGATTTATGATTAAAAGAACTTATATGTTGAAGTGTCTTTCTTGAAGATTTGAACAATGAATATGCCTCAGGTAACGTCAAATTTTGGGAAGAGGCCGCATGAATCGGTAGACTTCGAGACTTAGACACAACAACAAAGTCAAATTGGGAGTATAATCAACATCTTTGTAACAACAATGTTGATCTCTACGATCCATAGATTGTGTGAGAGAAAAGACAACAATACGCATGAAAGTGCAGATCCGAGGGTGTGTACAAATGTACAAAAAAACTGCCCTCTTTATAAATTTGGATTATAGTTGATCTACTTATCAAATAAAATAGACCTGATCAGAAAACAATCTCTATCAAAAATCAAAATAAATGATTTGATACAAAACTTTTAATTACTGAAAATTATGATCTTTCTTATTAAAAATTTCAAAAAATAATCAAAACATTTTCCTTATTCGATTGATAATAAAAATATCTCAATATTATTGTCTTTGAATTTGGAGAGATCCTACATGATGTTGTGGAGTCTTCCTTGCTTCCTTAAACCATCACCAATCCTCTTCCAACACCATTCAATTTGGCTCTGATACCAATGTTGATGAAGTGTCCTGAAACACATAATTTTATTAACGAGGAAAACAAAGTTACAAAGAGAATTGAGGGCATAAAGTCTATGTACCTCACATGAAAAAGAGCTAGTTTATATAGCCCAACTCTATGCTAAACTCTAGGATAAAAACCAATCACATAATCACATGAGTATGATAGGTGTCACTTACATATTAAACTAAATATTCTATTAACAAATATGCTAGAATAAACTAATTTCTAAAATGATTTATTGAGACTATTAGAACTTTAGGATTATTGGGATAACACTCCATAGTGAGTGCCCCTTTATTTGTATTTGCATTTCTTAATTGAGAAAAAAAGAGTAGAGGATAGCCCTCACCTTCTAGCTAGGTTTTCTCTCGTACCGAGTTTCCTTTGTGTTCTTTTGTGTGGATGGTGTGATCATGTGCTTGTTCTTTCATTTTAATTTTTAGTTATTTTCATAAATTAGAGAACTAAGCTAGTAATAATATATCTGATATCAAAAGTAATAAATTGCATAGTACAAGATTTAAGAATATTGTAAGATATGCAGTGTTGAACTCTTACAATGAATATCCACAACAATTTATAGATCATATTGGTATAAGAGTAGTTTCTTTGGAGTTTTTTTGGGAAGTTGCAAGATCTAGGAATTGGCTTAAGAAGGAAGTTGTAGAACCCTATCCATGGTGAATAAGTCCAGTCGTAACAACCCTCTAGATGAGGAAAAGGAGAGCTTTGCAAATATGGAAAAACAAGTTGTTGATATCTCTCGTAACATGACTCTCCTCATGGCAACGCTAGCGAATAAGTTTGGACCTTTCAAGGAGGTTGGTGGATTTAACTTAGAAGTTGGATAAAACAAGAAATGGGGAGAAAACAAAGGCTTAGAGGGAGCCAAAAATAGAACTAGAGAAAGAGAAATCAAGTTCTAGTGTCATCATTCCTTCATAATCTCTATTTAAAATGGAAACAAAAGTGGACATCAAACCCTACCAATGTGAGATTGATGTTGTTAAGTTGAATCATTGGCTACAATAGTTAGAAGTTTATTTCAATGTCAATAACATAGAAGAAGAGAAAATATTTCATTTGCCCGATTGAAATTAGAGGGCCATGCATTAACCTGATGGGAAAGGCACATTAATACACTTACACTAGAGGGTGATCCCTTAGTAACTGAGTGGGAGGCTTTTAAAACCCTCATCAAATCCCATTTCTACCCTATTGGGTATGTAGAGGATCAGTGGATCTATTAGCATCACTTTAGGCATATGTAAGGGAAGAGTGTGCAAGAATACACCACTGAGTTCAGAAAAATGACGATTATGTTGGGTATATCTTCCAAGAACCCATATGTACTCCTCAAGTGTATAGGGGGTCTACATAGTCATTTATGAAAACAAGTGATGCTCGTTAAACCTAGGAAAGTTGATGAGACTTGTGTGAAAGCACACTACTTGGAGAATATAGGAAATAAGAAAGGGCAAAAAAGTGGTTCCAATTTGAAATACCCCCAATATGCTTCTGAGGAGGGGAAGAATAAGTGGAAAGGAAAGGACAAGAAAACAAAGACCACTGCACATTAGTGAAAGGGCCCAAACAAGCACTACAACCATTGTAATATTGATGGTCACATCAAAGATAAGTGTTGGAACCCATTTCTAGAGATGAATCCAAAGAACTATAAGATTGATGCCAAAAAGAAGAACCTGCTAGTTGTGGATTCAGAAAAACTGGTAGAGAGTAGCACATATATGGATGAAAATATTTTCTGTAGTACAGTGCAGAAGGAGGTGAACTTGAGTATCCTTCATCACATGGAAGAGAAGGATATGACTAAATTATTCGATATTAAGATCCAGGTAAACAAGACCAATGTGGATGCTTTATTCAATTCTGATTCACATGCCAACCTCATAGTAGAAGATCTAGCCAACAAGCTTGGATTGGAAGTTCATGATCATCCTAATCCATACATGTTGGGATGGGTAAATTTTGATGCATATCTCAAGGTCACTAAAAAATGTAATATTAATTTTTCTACTAGTGCAGACTATATTGAGATGTAGTACTAATTGATGTGTGTGGTGTAGTGGTTGGAAGCCTTTACATGTATATGAGGGATGCAATCTTCAAGAGAAGATAAAACCAGTGCCACCTAATCAAAGACAAGAAGTATTTCATCATCATTGTGTAGAAAGGTAAATCCAATATCTCTCTAGTAAGTGCTAACCAAACTAAGAAATTTGCTAGTTCTAATAGGAAGTTTGTATTTCTTTTCTTAAGAGAGAGTTATCTAGGGGATGAATCGATAAAAGTAAAGAAATTTTTGGAGGGATGTACTAAAGAGAAGATTCGTTAGTTGGAGGAGTTGTTGTAGGCATACAAAGGAATGTTTTAGAAGCCTAAATGGTTACCACCTAAGAGGGAAGTGGAGCATGAGATACAATTGTTTCATAACTCCCCATTGATAAATGTAGGGATATATAGACAATGTGTCCTCGAAGCAGATGAAGTGAAGAAACAATTGGAGCAACTGGTGGAGTAGGGATTAATTCAACCAAGCACCTCACCTTGTGGGTCACTTATCATCATAGTACCCATGAAGGATGAGACTTGGTGAATGTGTATTGACCATAGATATTTGAACAAGATCACCCTCAAGAATTGTTCCCTTAGCTTAGGATCGATGATTTGTTAGATATGTTGCAACATGCCAAGTACTTCACCAAGTTGGATCTCAAATCAGGATACTGCTAGGTAAGAGTTAAATAACGAGACACTAGGAATACTACCTTCAATACATATCAATGTTTATATGAATGGCAGGTAATTCCTTTTGGTTTATGCAATACACCATGATTTACATTTATTCATTTGATGAATGATGTATGAAATCCCTTTATAGATTCATTTGTGATAATATACTTAGATGATATATTGGTTTATATCTCTACCTAGGAAGAGCATATCTCAAATCTCATGTAGGTGTTAGAGACTTTGAAAAAGCATCAGAGGTTGACTAACCTTAAGAAATGTGTGTTTTCTTAGCAGTCATTGGTGTATTCAAGATATGTGATTGGTGGAGGGGAACTCAAGATAGATCCCAGGAAGATGGAGGCCATTCTCAAGTGGCTAGTTCCTACTATTGTCACTAAATTCAGGATATTTTTTGGGGTAGTGTAGACCCTACAAAATTTTATAGAATCCTTTTTAGCTATAGCTATTCCAGTTCATGCCATAAAAACTAATGGTAACCGTTTGTAGTGGGGAAATAATTAAAAAAACACTTTTAATGCACTGAAACATAAGATCGATTAAGTGCCAACTCTTGCATTTCCCAAATTCCAAAAGATATTCAAAGTGGATATGGATGTAAGTGGTTATGCTATGGGAGTGGTCTTGATATAGGGAGGTAAGCCAATACACTATCCTTCTAAAATGTTTCATGGTGGAGTCTTGGAATACACTATGGATGATAGACAACTCTATGCCCCAGTTCAAGATATTAAGAAGTGGAAGAATTATCTAATGGGAAATGAAATCATTATCCACACCAATCACTAGTCGCTGTAGTATTTGCAATGATAGAGTAAGCTTTGGAAAAAAAAAACACTACAAGTGGATGGGGTTTTTGCAATAGTTTCATCTAGTCATCCAATATAAGAAGGGAACCAATAATGAGTTGGCATACATGATTTCAAGGCCACCCATGTCCAATATTGTATTTTGGGAACTCTTATGCACTTTTACCCATGACACATATAGAGATACATACATGGGAGATGATGACTTTAAAGAGGTATTTCAATATTCATAGAGCCAAACTAGTGAAAAAGAAGGTGACAATAAGGATGCTTATCATCTCCAAAATGTATTGCTCTACTAGCTAGACAAGCTTTGTGTCCCTAAAGGTGAGAGATTGCAACTTATTAAAGAGGCTTACACCTCCAAGGTTGTAGTACATTTTGGTGTTGGGAAGACAATTTTCAATTTACAAAGGTTTATGAATTGACCCATAATGCAAGAGATGTAGCTCAATTTATTAGAGGATGCATACTTTGTTGTACCAACAAGCTTAGTAATGGAAAGTAAGGTTTATACTATCCCTTACCTATACCCACTAGACCCTAGGATAACATCTCCATGTATTTTTTGGGTAGTTTTCCAATGACCACGAAGGGACATGACTATCTATTTCTGGTAGTTGATAGGTTCAACAAGATTTCATCCTTCATATCAAATTTAGAATACAATTGAGTTTGACATCCTTAACGATTTCCTTTTTTTTTCCAATCAACAACACATCATCAACATACAAGACCACATAAACAAAATGATCATCAACTATCTTGGAATACACATAGTAATCCACTTTGGTTCTTGAGAAACCGAGTCCCAATATATAAGTATCAAACTTTTGATGCCACATCCTTGGAGATTGTTTTAACCCATAAAGGGACGTTTTCATCTTGCAAACCATCTCTTTCTTTCCCTTCACTCCAAAATCTTCTGGTCGTTTCTTGTAGATTTATTTTCAAGACCCCATGTAGGAATACTATCTTCACATTCATCTACTTTACTTCAGGGTCAAAAGTAGAAACAATAGAAAAAATAAATCCAATAGAAGTTAATTTAGCAACATGAGAAAAAATTTCACCAGAATCAATTCCCTCTACTTGGGAATATCCCTTTTCTACTAAGTGAGCTTTGTACTTCTCCATTTTACCTTATACATTCAACTTCTTCTTAAACACCTAGTAACTATCAACAATATTTCTTCCAGCTAGAAACTCAACTAGATCCCAAGCCTCATTTAATGTAGCCATTTATTTGACCATGACATTCTTCCAGATTTTACCATCCTCTAAATCCACTTCCTGCCTAACAGTTCTAGGATCATCATCATTAATAGATAAAGAAAAACTAGAGCGAAAATCAACTAGAATATACCTTTCTAGTTTCCTTCTTTCCCAAAATCATCTCCTCAATACTGGAGTATGAGTTTCTTCTTCTTCTGATTCATGTTCTTATGTTGAGTCATACTCTTCATCCTTCAACTCAAACTCTATTATATTTGTTTTTTTTTCTCTTAGTAAAACTTCCTCTTTGGAAACATTGTTAACATCTCTAAAAACAACATCTTGACTTTAAACAATCTTCTTAGTTATTAGAATCTAAAGTTTATAACCTTTTATACCATGTTTATAACCAATAAAGACACATTTTTCAACTTTATTATCCAACTTACTCCTATTTTCCATTGAAACATGTACATAAGCATCAAAACCAAAAACTCTGATATGTTTAAGAGAGGGAATTTTACCATTCCATGCCTCATGTGGAGTTTTTCCCACCAATGCTAATGAGGGTGATCGATTTACCAAGTAACATGAAGTATCCACTGTGTTTGCCTATAATTCTTGTCCTAACCTAGCACCACTGAGCATACTCTTTGATTTTTCCATCAACATCCTATTCATCCTTACTGCAACCCAATTCTATTGAGGTGTGTATGGAGTAGTCTTTTTCCTTTCTATTCTACACTTCTTACAGAATTCCTTAAATTCATTCTCGCAGAACTCTCCACCATTATTTTTCCTCAACACCTTTATTTTCTTCTTTGTATGATTCTCCACAAGAACCTTAAACTCTTCAAATTTAACAAAGTTACCGACTTAATGAGAACTGTGACCTCAAAATGAGAACTCTAGCCCAAACAACCCATATTTTTGCATAAAAAACATCAAAATCAACCCCCAAATAAAAAAGTGGTGCTATCGGTAGCACCATTTTTTAAAACGGGGTCAAAATTACAACATTTTTCAAACATGGCCTTCAAAACTCAGACAGTAGCTCAGAAAAACCTTAAAATCAACACCTCTAAAAAAAGATGTTTTTGAATTGTTTTTTTTTTTCAAAACATTAAAATTTTAGATAATTTGAAATCGTATTTTTAGCACTTGGTACCATTAAAACCAAAACCTTAAAATCAACCATAAAATTGAAAAGTACTGCTACCGGTAGCACCCATTTTAAAATTGGGGTATGCAAATGACACATTTTTATAAAGTGGTAAAAGAACTCATCATTATTGTAAACAAAATCATAAAATCAACCCTTAAATTCTTACCTTTTTAATATTATTATCACTCAAAGTACAAGGTAATACATAATGCCACGGAAATATCACAATATACTTTAAAAATTCAATGCCACTTTTTAATAATTTTTTTACTTTTAATAAAAAAAAGTAAATACAAGTTACATTGAATGAAACATAAATTATTTCTTAAAAGTATTGTTATATTGTCCATATTCAAAACATACGAGCTAAGAAATTTTATTATATTATCCATAATCAAAACATATAATTCATAAAACATAAAAAAAGATTCATAACTTCATGTACGATCATATGTAAGTTCAATGCTCATTTCTAGTTACCATACAAATATCACATGGATAAAAAATACAAGAAATATTTCATACACTTACTCAGATTGACTCATGGTTTCTGAAATACCATCAGAGTCTACATTGTCTTCAAATGAATGATTGGATAGAGATGTAGATGATCTATACTCTTCTCTATTGTCGATGAATGCACCATCTAAGTCTACATGCATGCCCAACATTTCAGATGTCAAATGTCTTTTAGATCTACGATTAGGTTCAACGGACTCCCATCTTGCATTTATTTCTTGTGGCAACAACCTCTTGATAATATCTGTTGTCTTGGAGCGAAGAGTTCCTCTCTTTTTCAAATTGAAGTCATAAACAAGTATGTCAACATCGTCTAATTTTAAGAGTTCAGTGCGATGACGAGTTGTATTTTGACCCTTTCTTTTTCTCTTTTTATTGACATGTTTCTCAACCACCATCTCTCGATTGTACACACCATTGAATGGGTGTGTACTTGTTGCATACCAATGCACTTAAATTGCAATAACATCATCATTTTCTTTCTTAATCTTTATAACATTTGCAATCCAGAATGGATAACCATGTGGATCTTTAGTCGCTAAAACTGCAATCATGCTACCCTCCTTAATATCTTGTACTGAACCCCTATAAAGGTCATCCATGGCTTCATGTTGTGCATGTGACCTTCACTAACCAATACACATTTCTCTTTCCTATGATTGTGTAAAATCAATAGCACCTTGAGATTCTTGTTGAACTTCAACAATGTTTGTTTCTTCAGATTCATTTGGCATATTTTGTGGCCAATGAAATGGAGTCTTCAACATTGTATATTCATTTGTTGAGATTAAAATTATGTCACTTTGACTATTGAAAAAAGACTCCCACCAAACATAATCAACAACATCAAAGTACTCATATGTATCCTTAATGGATTTTTTTTTATTTATTTCTTCCAGAAATTCAGAATAATCTACATCTCTATTACGCCTCTATGCATTATGGATTTTAGCAACTGATTGTAAAAATAATAACTTTGATGCAAATATTGGACGATATGGAATGAACTTCAAAAGTGATAAACCTTATGAAGGCCCCAATTCTGTAGTAGTTGAATATTGCTTTCCCCATACAAGTGTTTTTCCATCAATATTTTTGAAACAAAATTGATGTTGGAAGCTAATGTCATTAAGCTGCTCAATACATTTTTCTTCACGATGCGATCCCTGAATAAATATTCGCATGTCAACAATTTCTTCTAATATATGAAAAATAGGCTTTGGAATGTATGCCTTCTTAATACATTCAACCAATGATGACATACTTCCGACATTTTTCCTCTTCATTGTTACTGAAAAATGACTGAGCATTTGATCAATATGGTCATGAGTGTGTCCAACAAGAAGGAAACCAACTTTCACCTTTTGAAAGATTTCCATTTCAATAAGCATACTTAGATATCCAAACACAATTTGATTTTTATTTTCACGATTAGTGTTGTCCAACTGTAGATAGAGAACTTGAGGAAGGTTTCCAGACCAGTGAGTGAGCACATTATGAATTATGGTGATGGTAAGATTTGCATCATTATGAATATTTGGAGCTTTGAAGTAAACCCTTGGACACATTTTTCCATTGACAACCATACAACAAACCAAGTGAAACTGAATGAAATTCTCTTCTTGTAAATTTTTGGGTGTATGGAAAAAATGTGGTAAACGTGTTTTCTTCTAGTCCATGCCATCAATTATCATACCTAAATATTTGTTTGAAGCATCATAACACTTCTTCCGATGTTTGTACAACTTTTTCCTTTCACTTGATTGTTGATTCCAATGTTCTTGAAGTGATTTGACTATGGAATTTGCACATGACATAAAATGAAAATATTGATCATATGTTTTCATAGTTGATAACTATTCAATTAAAATAAAAAATAAAAAATAGTAAATACACATCTCTTTCTGCCCCTTCATATTTATCTCTTTTTGATTTAAGAGTAGCACATATACTACAAATCTCCATCCTTGACTTCTTAGGAATACAGACATTGTTGAATTGTTTCTTCCATATTCTTGTAAAATATGCATATGTAATAAAATTACCATTTCCTTCAACACCTTCAACATATCCTTTGTACAAGTTGTAGATTTCCCTCCTTGAGAAATTATATAGAATATGTATTATGTCTCTATCTGGCATACACTCTCCATGTTTGGAAAAGAAATCATGCATCCATGAAAATGTATTGTTTGTCAATGGCCCACTCTCTCATCCATGATGTACCTTTGCATAAAATGAAGGATCTTTTTCCAACCTTGTCTGGATTCTTGATAGACGAAGATTACCAATTGAGTGAATTTTTTTGAAAGCCTTTCTGCAAAGTAAGATATTCCCAATGAGATAATCATATCCTGTATTGGTAGATATCATGAACCCCATAAGATATAAATTTAGCATGATCTTATTCATTGACAAATATATATTCCTTTTATTCAAGGCATACATGTAGTCCATGCTTTTCAAACAATTATTTTGACAACATTTACTTGAAATCAATTCACTTATGGAAATTGATTTAGTGAGAAATTCTTTCCTAGTCCTTGCATAACTGGAATGATTTGGATTGATATAAAAAGGTTTAGTCCTGGTCCTAGACATAATGTTTCTTGACAATGTCTCCACTATTTAATCATCCTCACTAGAAGAATTTTTCTTATCACCAGAAGGAATATCAAGCAAAACATTGTCAGGAGACTGAACTAGAGAATTTCAATCACCTTGATTTATTGCAGCTGAATGATTGATAACATGATCTTCATTCCTAGGTCCATCATCTTCATTGATAATATCGTTCATGAGAGGAAAATCAAAATCACTAGAAACATGATTACCATCCTCACCAATGTCATTGGGTCTTCCATGAAAATATTCACTTGAAGGAAAATCATCATCACCCATAAGACTGCCAATGGCATTAATATTCTCACTTGGAGAAAATTTTCCATCATTGTCATCGATACCTTGAAAATCCTCATTTGGAGAAAAATCATCATCAACATTGTGTCCACTGTTGACGTAGTCATCTTCACTGCTTCCAAAATCCCCACTTGAGTGAAAACTTTCACCATCCTGCTTAGTGCCTCGAAAATCTTCATCAATATCTTGAAAATCCTCACTTGGAGGAAAATCAACATCATCAACATTGTTTCCTTTTAATTAATCACTCAGGAAAGAGTTTCCACCAACGACATAATCATGTTCACTAATTTTAAAGTCCCCACTTGAGGGATATTCTTCATCATCCTCATTACTGGCTTGAAAATCCTCACTTGGAGGAAAATATTTATTATCCTCATCGGTACCTTGAAAATCCTCACTT
>JASDQU010100503.1:409449-435264 GCA_032191745.1 Picea mariana | reverse complement strand
CCTTTCTATCAAATATTACCAAGAACCATTTAACAATAGGTACACTCTTCGAAGTGGATAATTACAAGGTTATGACTAGAGGTTTGATTCAGACTCCTAACTCTTTCAATATTGGAGATCCCTGGACTATTTTGTTTCATCCTGAAGGAAAGGTAATACATTGCATGTAAATATATGAAGAGGTAGCTTAGTGGTCATTCTCCAAGGTCCCTACCTCAGTGGATCTCATAGGAAGGAGGGAAGATGAGATAGATTTATATAGGCCAATGGGATTTCATCACCCTTTGTCTCCTAGTTATAACTATGTCATGTATACCTTCACTCTTGTCCACAGGGTATTTCATCACCTCTAATGGCAGTTTTTTGGAGGGCCATTTTTCTACTCTTCTTCCTCTTTATTTGGTGCTAACTTAAACCATCTTGACGAAAGGGTTTGGAAGAGTCATATATTAGGCTTGTTTGAGAACTCTTAGTTTATCTTTAGGCTATATTATTTTCTCCATATGGATTTCAGTGGCCTCCCACCTATTCCAACTGGCTCATTTTGGTAGTTTTCCAGTTGGACAGTTTTTTCCTAGTTTTTGGGTCCCTTACTTCCAGGGCCATTTTGAGGCCCTAAATAGCGTTTTTAGGGCTCGCCACAATGAACATGTGTACGAATCGCCATAGAAAACATGTGTAGTCTTCAGATAGACCTTTCCAATAGGCTATCGTCTGCCGAAAACGAAGATCGTATGCAAAAGTTACGACCCCAGGAAGTTGATGTACTAACTTACCCAAACGGGGCCCACATGATTTTTGGTGCTTCATCTTCTAGGGTTAGGTTTTTGAATGTATAGGATTTTTGACATTCTTGTTTATCATAAAAAGGCCTTGAGAGCCTCATTATAATCAGATTCTTGCGAATGAGTGCATCTATCACATCTCTTCTCAGAGATAAGTTGCCACCATTCTAGCAATCTTGTTTTTCGCTACATTTTACAGTTTCAGCTTATTTCCTTATTGAATAGAAAACAATTTTATTATATATCTGTTATTTTGTGTTAAGAATCTTTTGATAATAATATATATTCATTTTGTTTTTCTCATATCATCTGGATCAGTGGTATCATAGCGGCCTTCTCCTTGTCATTCTTATTGCATGTCTCCAACAAGGTCAGGGTACCAAAAATTGGGTCTTCATCTTGTTTCTCTTGAGGATAAAATCTCTCGCACGCCCAAGCGATCTCTCATGGTGGGAGAAAAGAAAGATGACGTGATAGGATATCCCTTCAAAAAAAATCTCGAGGAATCCCTCACGCAACAAAGGAACAAGATGATGGATAGTTTTGCACAAATCCTTCGGCAACTACCAACAGGTGACGCATCTTCCTCAAATGAAGACGCCACCCCCTTCAAGGTACAAATCAACTTTGATATTCGTATATTTGAAGGTAAAATAGATGCAGATGTTGTAGAAAAATGGTTGAATCTGCTAGAAGGGTATTTCTCTGTCCATAACTTCTCGAATAGAGAAAATATTACTTTTGCACTCCTCAAAGTCGTTCCCTATGTCAAAGATTGGTGGGAAGCTTTCTTTGAGCAGAAGGAAATAGAGGAACCCTCATTATTTATAGTCACGGTCACCTGGGAGTCCTTAAGGGATGCTATTAAGGAAAAATACTACCCTGTTGGAAGTTATGATGACCTATATAAAAAATGGACCACACTGCGGCAGGAAAGAGACAAAGCAATGACCGAGTTCAAAAATATCTTCCATACCTTGCACACCAAGATGGGTATCAAATATTATGAGCGAAATCTAGTTCTCAAGTATCGTGGCAGTCTGAATAGATACATCCAATATGAAATGGAGTTTATGTACATCTCATCCTTGGGTGAAGCCTACCGATATGTCGTCAAAATTCAGAAGACGCTCAAACAAAAGATGCAACAATTTGGGTCTGGGAACCCCTCACGGTAAAAGCCAGGAAAGGGTGGCCCGAACCCATAGAAAAAAGAAAAGAGAAAAGAAGGACTGCCTCAGGATAACCAGTCCATGTCGTAAGCAACAAAGGACACCAAAAGACAAAGAAATACACTGAGAAGTGGTGTGACTTCCATATGAGCCCCTGACATAACACTGCTGATTTCAGCTCAAAGCAGTCATTGGTGGCTGAGGTCAAAGCCTATGAATTAGATGTGGGTTATGACTCTAATTCATAACCAGAAAGGGGGATACGCATCATTAATGCAGAACCCAGTGCTATTGTTTCTACCACCAAGCTCCAGCCCAGTGAACCAGACGAGAAAGAGGAAGGAGAGTGCATGTTGGCACAAGGAGCAGACCCAGGGTTCAGCTCCTAGAGCGCACCACCAAGCCCTAACTACTGGCCCTTTCGGCTACACCTACGAAGAAGATGCAGTCTCACCCGAAGCAGCTATGGGGGGATTGCAGGATAGAAGTGTCTACAACCAAGGGGAATATCAAGTGGATCCAAATACCAGAACAATACAACATGCATATATCACTTATCAGCTTAGATCTATTCTGCACATCTACTTATCAAATCTAGCATAATAATACAATCATAGTATATCAAGGACAGAGACAGAATACCAATCAAACACAACACCAAATATATGTGGTTCACCCTCTCTCCAGGGCTACGTCCAAAGAAATGTGCTTTATAATATATTAATATGAAAGCATACAGTTTTGCTCTGAGCTCTTAACCAGTAGATCTCTCTCCTCTCTTTATATCTCCTCCTTTCTGCGCACCCAGCTGCAGTGTTGATCTTCGCACCCAGTTGAAGATATTACAATACCAGAAGGCTCTCACACTTAGCACTTCTCTCTCACACAACAATAATCTCTCATAACATACCAACAACTAGATCGAGTCTAGTAATAATGACAACAACCCAACCCGGATCCTCTTGACCTTTATTTATACATTACAATAGCTCACTGACATCCTTAGGTTGAAACATAGGTGTCCAAAACCATAGATACCAAAACCCTACGTGTCTAAACCCTAGGTCAACTTGACCCACGTTTTCAGAGCTTCGCCAGCCTGTCTTTCCATCCTTCTTGCGTTGTTCTCCAAAGCATCTAACGATGGATTTTTCCACTTGCTGATTTGTCCATGATCCCTCTTTCTTGTTGATCTATCATCCTCGATCTCCTCATCCAACGAATTGCTTTCTCAGGCTTTGCTCCATATTTTTCTCACTTCGATCCAGTAACAGTCACTATGTCTTCCGTGCAGTTTGCATTTCTCCTTTTCCTCCTTGATCTTCGCTTCCTTCCATAACCAAGGGCCAACAGGACCCCAACACTCACTTGTGACTCATCCCGAGGCACTTTAGATCTGATTCTTCCATTTTACTTTGACTTTGGACCACACAGAGTATCCTTTGCTTTCTTCTCTATGCATCCTTTTTCCTCCTTGTGCGGACTATCTTTTCTGTGTCTAGTACCCAATTTCAACTGCACCTAGTACCTAGACCCTTTTACTTATGCTTCTACTAAGAGTTGTGAGGCATTTGGTTGTGATAGTACAATTTCAGTCAGCTCCCATTCACTAATCCTTCCTTCCATTCTCCCTTTAAAGTCTTCAACTAAGTGTCTCCTCCTTCTGTAACATAAGCGATCTCATATGGCCCGAGACAATGCATTATGAACTTCCCAGGATGCTTCATAAACTTGTTGTAGTATACCAGTACCAAATCAGCTTGTTTAAATGAATTTTGCTTGATGTGCATGTCATGGTAGGCCTTCTCTCTTTCCTTTTGTACTTGTTGATGGAATCCTGCAACAAATTTGTCTTCCTCCAATTCAACCAACTATGCAAGCCTCTCCTGAACATCGCCAATGTCATCCATATCTGTAAAGACATCAATTCGTAAGCTTGGCACCAAGTATTCCATTGGAACAACAACTTTGAGACCATAAACCAACTTGAAGGGGGTCTGCATTGTTAACTTCTTGCAATTAGTTCTATAGCCCCAAAGTACTGCTAGTACTCTTAAATCCCAGTCATCCCTATTCACACTGAAAATCTTGGTTAGTGATGTCTCCAAGATCTTGTTCAATGCTTCCACTTTCAAATTTTCTTGTGGATGGTACAGTGTACTCTTCTGATGGTGGACTACAAATTCTTCAGTCAAGGCTTCAACAGTGTTATTTATCAAAATGTGTGCCTTGATCACTCATAAGAATCTTGGGGCATCCAAACCTGGTTATGATGTCATCAAATATGAAGCACGCAGTTGTAGTTGCACTACATTCCTTGCCTGCTCTTGCTTCAGCCCATCTAGTCAAGTATTTCGTCGCAATGATGATGTGCCTTGATCCTGTGTGATTTCCTGGTGGGTTTATAGGTCCCACGAAGTTAATGGCCCATTTATCAAATGCTTGTAGGGTTAATTGTGGTGATAATGGAATTTCATCTCTTCTGGATGGTTTCCCAACTCTTTGGCATACGTCGCAGGCTCGAGAATAGTCTTTAGCATCTCTGTGTAAGTTAGGCCACCAAAGGCCAACTCTCAGAACCTTCTGCATATTTGCTTTCCCTGTGTAATGTCCTCCTGTGATGCCTTCATGAGATTCTATGAGGATCTGTGGTCTTTCTGCCTCCATAAAACATCTTCTTAATATCTCATCAGGTCCCATCTTGTATACATGTCTAGCTATAAGTGAGAAATTTGCAGCACACACTACTAGTTGTTTCTTCTGAGGAATTGTGTACTCACTATGTGCCATTCCTGTTGACATGAACTAGACTATTTCTGCGAAGTGGTCATCAATATTTCTAATAGCTAGCAGTTGTGCATCTGGTAGTGCATCCTCCAAACTAGTAGGCTCTTCTCCATGTTCCAACCTTGACAAGTGGTCAGGACCTTTGTTCATTCTTCCTGGATTTAATATGATCTCAAAGTCATATTCTTGAAATAGCATAAGCCATCGGCATATTATTCCCCCCAACTGACGCAGTAGAGGTCAAGACCTATCACCCCACAGGGTCTCTTTACCTGACCTCCTGCTCACAGGATCGATTCTAAAACCCTTATGTTGAGCCAAAGCGGCTCTTTAGATTCCCCAAATGGAATCTCAGCTAAAACATGACCCAGTCCACAGGTCTCTTTCCTCACCCTCTCGGCCTTCAGTACTTAACCGTAGTTATCCCTGACTCTCTATCAGGGTTCGAGGTTTCACACTTTACGTTGTCGAGAGTCATTGTCCTCTCAAATCCCCGATTTCCAATGCACCCTTTTCTCCACGCGCTAGCCCTCCTAGGCTTAGCTCCTAGTCCACGTGACCAGTCCCCATGACCGCAGTCAAAACTCTCATCGAGTTTTCCCTATCGCAATATCAAAGGGTGTGAACTCCTTGTCCCCAGGATTCCTGATTTCCCGATTTACGATATGCTTCTATCGCATCAGCCCGCCAGGCTAAGCCCTGGACCATGTGACCATTACCCCGTGACCTCAGTCGTATACCCTATCGGGACTTCGGGGTTTTCAATACCATGATGTGCCTGTCCACGGGACTCGCGATCTTTTGATCCCTGATCCTCCGATGGGTCCCGGTCGTTCACCTGTCAACGGTCCTTTCACCTATCATGTAAATCTGCCACCTATTCTCCTCCTTTTCTGTGATGACAGCTAGCTCCCACGCTCCAAGGCCTTATCGGGAAATCGCGTTTCGCGATTTAGAAGTGCACGAACCACTCGTCACTGGGATCCCTGATATCCTGATTCCCGATGAAGCCCTCCTATGGAGCTTTCGCCGATGGCATTAGATAATTGCCATGCGTCCATTCAACGGACGATCCCGATTATGTCGGGATTTCGGGACTTTCAATGTCATGTTTCCTTCGACCCTGGGAACTCCAATTTCCCAACTGGAAATATGCTGACTTGCTCTGGATCTCCGACACCTGTCCCCCTGAATGGACGGCCCAGATTATGTCGAGGTTTTTGTCCTGAAATTCCCCGATGTCCTACCAGGGGAATGCCAATATGCTGATGCGCCAAAATGCTGATGGTGCTAGATGTCCGCCATGTGTCCTCCCTAACGGACGGTCCAAATCTCATCGGGTTTTAGCGACTGCCGCTGTCCCAATTCACACGACCTCGAGAACTCCGATTTCCCGATGGCCAATATCTCGGTGGCTCTAGCTCTTGTCGGGACTTCTCCTCCTATCCATGAGGACTTAACCTCCATGCAACTTCCGTCGATCCAACGACTGTTGGGTATCTGCCTCAGATCTAATGACCCAGACCTATTCTCCTCGTGCGCTCCTCCTCCTGAGGCTAAACATTGCACTGCTCCTCCCGATCCAACGGCTGATGGGATTTTTGAGTGAGATCTGACGGCTCTCGGTCTTCTCATCGTGTAGGCTCCTCCTGAGCTTCTTCTGGACGTAAACTCCTCCGTGGTCCAGATCTTCTTTCTCCACCTGATCTGACAGCTCCTATTGCTCCCTCCTGAGCTCCCTGCGTGTATAGGAACGTTATTCCTCCTGAGCTTCTCTTCAAATATTTGAAGATTCGATCCCTACCTCCTGTAGAGTCTCTACACATACACCGCGTTGTTTCTCCTGAGTTTTCAAACGCTCAGACCCCTTGGGGATTTTTTTCCTTCTCCTCCCTCAGATGGAGAAATTGATGCCTTCCTGGCTGTCCTGCTACTCAAGTAACTAAGTTGTTGAGTTTTTCTGGGTGTTCAGCAACCCAGCAAAGCTCCCTCCGTGGACTCTTCTTTCAGCTCCATAACTCAAAGAGTTCTTTCCTTTTTCTTGTGCCTATCTACACGATGACTCGATGCCCCTCTGGCAGAGTTCCTTCCTCTGTGCACTCCTTGCACTGGCTCAATGCCCACCTGGCAGAGCTCTACAGAATCCTCCACGATTTTGTCTGCAACTGTGTTTCAGCTACACAGCCTTGCCTCCTGAGGTGTTCAGTAACCTCAAAGGTCTTCCTCCTGAGTTGATGATTCCAATTCCTGTGCCTAAGCACGCCTTTGTCTGACTCTGCAGAGTTCAGAAGTGCCCTCATGCACCGATATTCAGAGTCTGCAACACTCTGTCATGCCTTCCTGGCATGAAACCACAAATACCTTCAACCCTGAAATCAAACACAACTCTCTGCAAACATACAACCACAGCATACATTTACAGAATAAAGGGAACACTCACAGACATCCATACAATACAGAACTCATGCAGGAAAAATTGTTGTTTGTATTAAAAATGGCAAAATGCCTGTATCTTTACAATGGTGTTCCTGAGCTCTCTCTGTCTCTTCTCCTCTCTATCATTACTCTACCATTACTAACTCAAAATGAGATCTCAAAATCTCTTTTACCTGAGGGGCTCATCGAGCGCTTCCCTCCAGGTTCACCTACTCTAATAAATTACATTCAATGGCTGTCTAGTTCAGAATCTGGATCTAGATCTCAGCTAATCTTGGCATTAAAGCTGATCTACCTAATGCCTGCTCAAGGCACGGCTTCCATGGCTCAACAGCCTAAGCACATCAAATTACATTCAATTCAAATTCAAATGAGGTTGCGCCTCCCTTTTAGCATATGAATGCATGCACGCTGACGTGGCTGGCTGGCTGGCTGGCATGGAGCGATGCTCCTGCATCACCAACATTGGCTTGTTGACTAGGTATTTCAGTGCAAAGTGATCAGTAAACATTTTAAAGTGTCCTCCCAACAAGTAGTGGTGAAACTTCTGCAATGTGTACACCATGGCTAACCCTTCTCGCTCAGTGGTGGTGTAGTTGACCTATGCAGTTGATATCTTCCTGCTAGCAAAATCTAATGGATGATCAATCTCTCCTTCACCAGGTTGTGCTAACATTGCTCCAAAGGCAATAGAAGATGCATCAACATGCACATAAAACTCCTTACTCCAATTTGGAAAAACCAGAATGGGCACAGTAGCCTTTTTTTGTTTCAGTGTATTGAAGCTCTGCTGGCATTCTTCTGTCCAACTAAACTGACAATATTTATTCAACAGTTTCTCCATAGGTGATGTGATATTATCATATCCTTTGATGAAATTCTTATAATATCATGTGTGTCCTAGCATAGTGCACAGCTGTTTGACTGAAGTAGGAGGTGGCAGATCAATTATAATGGCAACTTTAGATGGATCAACCAGCAATCCCTGCGTGCATACAGTATGACCTAACATCACTCCAAATGGTGATAAGCAGATGCACTTCTTCAGATTCAAAGAAATTTGACATTGTCTGCATTTGTCCAATATTATCCTTAGACATTCAATATGATTCTTCAATAAAGTAAAGATAGTCCAATCATTAAAGTATTCTTTTAGAAATTTATGCAAAAACTCCTTGAATGCTTCAACCACCATCCTGGAAAAGATGGTTGGGAATTATTCAATCCAAATGGCATCACTGTATATTGATAAGATCCCCATTCTGTTGCAAATGTGGTCTTGTGGAGATCTTCCTTAGCAATCTAGATTTGATGGTATCCTGAAAATCCATCTGTAAAAGAATATACTTCTTGGTCTCCCACATTATCTAACACTTCGTCATTGAATGATGTAGGGAAGGGGTCCTGCAAACAAGGATCATTCAAATTTCTAAGATCTACACAAATCTTTATCTCTCCTGTCTTCTTGTCTTGTACCGCCATAGGGCTAATCCACTCTGACTCTTGGACATGTTCTATGATCCCTGCTTCCAGCATTCTGTCGAGCTCAATCATCACTTTCTCCTTATATTTAGGATTCAATCTATAAGGTTTCTGTTTGACTGGTCTAGCATTTGGCTTCAAAGGGATCCTCATCTCTCCCATAGGCCCTTTACTTCCCTTCATATCAGTGAACTTGGTTGGAAACAAGTCCTGATATTCATGCAGTAATTCTGTAATCTTGTCAATAGTGGAAGCATCCCAATAATCTCCAACATTTGCAAGATTCAGTGTTTGTTCTATTCCAATATTGACCTTCTTAATATTGATTGGGTGTCCAATGAATGGTAACTCAACTCATGGTCCTTCCACATCTCTTTGGCCTTCTATTTCTGTAATGTTCACCTTTCTTGGATCATCGTCTTCATCAGTATTGATGTTGTAACAGCCTTGTAGTTTTTGTAGAGGTGCAGTCCATTCGTCCTCGTCTAAAGGGAGGATAGAGGACTCCTCAAATACTTTATGTCTGAAAATATATAGTGCTTGATCTACTGAAGGATATTGACTTTCAAATAAGAAGGTGGTTACAAAATTCTGAGTCATACCTTTCCAATCTGTAGTGATGAGGCGAAGCTCTGCTTGAAGGTACCAGTTGATAGGTGTTGTGTCCAATGTGTTGATGAATTTTTGTACCCATTGTTCTTGAGGAACGTTGCTCCAATCTACCTCACAACTTCACACATGGTCCTTTGGGAAGCTTTGACCTATGTATCGGACTTCACAGCCTTTTACTTGTGTTGAGAACCACATTGTCATCAAGGTACAACACTGTACCCAATCTGTAATATTACTTTTATGTGCCCCCCACCATCCTGTTGGGGTTGCTTTCACGGCCTCATCCATCGCCAACAGTCTTTGTTGCATTGGTACACTCTCTTCAAAGTCTGACAAGAAGGTTTATAAAGGATTTAGACCATCAAAAGTGGGTAAGTTACTTACTGTTGTGCAGTCCAGTGAACTTATCTAGTTAATCTAACACATATTCTTATAGATGCTTCATACATTTTATTCTTCCAATTTTCCAGTGCTTCTTCTGAGTCTGATGAACGTGCGTTGTCACTTCACCATCTTAAGTTTCCATCGGCCATAGGATTAATGTAATCATGTTGTTTGGTTTTTAATTTGTATATATTTTCCAATTCATATGCACGGTCTTCTTCTCTGATGGGTTCTATGTATTGTTGACCTTCATCTGGATATAAGGGTGCAATGACCCTAAGGCCATATTTTTTAAAAGTCACACTTATGTTCTTTAAATCAACCATAGTGGAATTGTTGAAGGCCCAATCAATTCCTAATAGCGCAGGATAAGGGAAATTGTTGTCAATTATCTCAATTACCTCAAAATCTTCAAATGTTCTTACTCCATCAATGTCCACATGGACATGTTCCAATCATCCAAAGGGGTTGACAACTTGCTGATTAGCCATCCTGAGCCTAATAGGGGAATAGATCAACCTGGTTTTTCCCATCAGTGCCCAAGTTTGCTTCGTCATGACAATGACCTCCAACCCTAAGTTGAGGACCACATAGTCTATATCATATTCACATATTTGAGCATTCAAATGTAATTCCTTATTGGTCCTTCTCTTCTTATCGATTTGATGTACTTCTCTATTAAGTAAGGGGTCTATCTTTCCTAGCTCATATTGTCTGATTAAAGTTCGTAATTCTTGGACAACGCTCTCATCCTTAATCAACTTAACACAAGTATATAAAAATTCCATGAGATTTCTTACCTCTTTTCCTTCTCTTAGCGAAGCATACTGATCAAATACCTGAGGCATTCCATACTCTCTTACTTTTGGTCTTGTCTTTGATGAAGAACCTTGGTCTCCTTTGAACTCTTTTCTTGCTTCCTCAAATATTTGTCTTTCTTTCATTGCATCAAAGGTTTGGGTCTTCTCTGCAACTTTCCTAATTCCTGAATCTTTTGTAGTCTTCCCTTGGGTCATTCTGTCATCTCCTGTACCAACGCCTCCTCTAGTAATAACAATGAATCTAGGGTATTATTCATGAGGTTTAGCTTTGATTAACTGTATCTGTGGGCTCTGTTGAGTTCCTCATTTCTCTTGAAGCTTATCCAGAAATGTTGGACATTCTTCAATAACATGCTCGAAGGAGTTGCAGTAGCTGCAAGCAGTGCAAGGGTTCTGACAGTCCCTTGCCAAGTGTCCTAGTTGTGCGCAGTTATAATAGATGATCTATCCTCAGCCTCAACCCATACCTCCTCCTTGTCCTCTTCCTCTAAATCCATTGTGAGGATTGAAGTTTCCTCTCCCAAGGGAGTTTTATTGCGTATTGTTTCCTTCTTGTTGTACTTCTCCTTGAATCTTGTATATGTCTCTCGACCTTTCATGCATGAGATCATAAGCCCTACAATCCCTATCATCATGTCCCATGGACTTACAGAATGTGAAATACAAATTTGTGGGTGTCTGAACATATTTTTTCATGTAATAGCACTCACCAGGGCAATGCCTATTTCTGCATACCTCGCACCAGGGTAAGGTGACTTGCTTCAAAGGGCTCTGTGCTCCAGAGGCCAATTACTCATGGAATAGAGGGCAGTTCTCCTTGTCATGGCCTTCTGATATGCATCTGACACACTGGATGTCTTCTCTTTTATCTTTTCCCTTGTCTTTCTTCATATCTTCGACCTGCAAAGACAAAATAGTCAGCTGACTCAAGATCTGACTCATACCTGAGATGGATTCTCCCATGGGGGTTGACTCTAGCTTCATGGTGATATCCAGCACCTTAGCCTGCGAAGAAATCTTCTGCTACATCATAGAAACTATGATGTGTGGTAAGAGGGCAGCAGTGAACCATTCCTTGCTCTGCTCATCTAGGATTTGGAAAGTCAGTCGGCCTGTTAAGGTCTTGAATCTCTTATCGAACTCCCAAATGGGTTCATATATTGTCTTCTTGATCTCATTCAGCTTTGTAATACATTGTGACTATGACTTAGGTTTCTTAAACTCTACAATCAGTGCATTCTTGATCTTGTTCAGTGGCTTAGGTTGTGAAAGTCCTTGTAAAAGCTTCATGTACCAGCCTAGTGCACGATATCTTAGGGTAGTACTAAACTGGTTTCTTTTAACTGCTTCATCGGTGACATTCTTAATATTCCATACGAATTCACATAGGAACCATTGCTGGTCAGGATCTTCAAATCCATCTCCCCTAAAGATAGGGAGTCTCATCTCATCTGCCACAGATCTTCCTAGGGTCCCTGACTAAGTACGTGGTGGACTACTAGTGATGGTTCTCTGGACGCTCTGGTGGCTTGGATTACTCTGATTGCTTAAAACTACTAAATCAATAGGAGGGATAATAGAACTTACTTCAATAGTCTACGTAGTTCCTGAAGTTTCTAGATCGTCCCAACAAAGTTCTTCAGCTTCCTCTTCCTCTGCCCTACTGGGTTTTGAATGCTCTTTGTTAGTCAGATCTTCTTCTTCTCCACTGTAGAAACCCTCATCTACGTAGTTCTTCTTGAATAGGTTCGCAAGATGAAATTTTATGAACACTTTCCCACTGCACGTATGTCCAGCCTCTGTGTCATTGTCATTGTCTGCATTTTTCAACATTAGCCTTTTCAAATTAGACCAATCTATTGTATCTTCAAGATGTTCTTCTCATTTAGTAACATCTTGATTCTCAACTTCAGAAAGTGTAAAAATTTCTCTCTAGGTCCCTTGAAAAAATATCTCTCGATTTGGCTATACGATTCTACTCTGTCAACAGCAAACTTGGTGACGTAGCCTCCAATGGTGCTATCGAACCAATGATCCACTACTCTTGACATGGAATTATCAACTCTCTTGAACTTGTTGATCGGCGTCAATGTCCAAACTACATGAGGTCTAGATCTAACCTCAAACTGGGTATCTTCCAACCTGGATAACCACTCATATAGTTCCTGATGAATTCCTCCAAAGAACATCTCATGTATATCAGTAAAAATATGTCTCTCCAACCAATCCTCTATACTAAGATTAGGATTCTTGTTATGGGCTTCAGCGAAGTCCTTTTCTTGATCCTCTATCCACTTTTGAATCTTTGTCTTTGATCGGAATCACCTTGACATTCCCTTAGGAAGATTCTTGTCCTGTAAATGGAACCAATTGTTGGCACAAGGGGAAGACCCAGGGTTCAACTCCAATAGCACGCCAACAAGCCCTAACTACTGGCCCTTTCGGCTACACCTGTGAAGCAGATGCAGTCTCACCCGAAGCAACTATGGGGGGGTTTCAGGATAAAAGTGTCTACAACCAGGGGGGATATCAAGTGGATCCAAATACCAGAACAATACAGCATGCATATATCACTTATCGGCATAGATATATTATGCACATCTACTTATCAAATCTAGAATAATAATGCAGTCATAGTATATCAAGGACAGAGATAGAATACCAATCACACACAACACCAAATATACGTGGTTCACCCTCTCTCCAGGGCTACATCCATAGAACTGTGCTTTATAATATATTAATATTAAAGCATACAGTTTTGATCTGTGCTCTTAACTAGTAGATCTCTTTCCTCTCTCTATCTCTCCTCCTTCCTGTGCACCCAGCTGCAAGGTTGATCTTTGCACCCAGCTGAAGATCTTACAATACCAGAAGGCTCTCACACTTAGCACTTCTCTCTCACACAACAATAATCTCTCATAACATACCAACAACTAGATCGAATCTAGTAATAATGACAACAACCCAACCCAGGTCCTTTTGACCTTTATTTATACATTACAATAGCTCACCAACATCCTTAGGTCAAAACATAGGTGTCTAAAACCCTAGGTGTCTAAACCCTAGGTCAACTTGACCCGCATTTTTAGGGCTTCGCTAGCCTGTCTTTCCTTCCTTCTTGCGCTATGCTCCAAAACATCTAATAGTGGATTTTTCCACTTGCTGAGTTGTCCACGATCCTTCTTCCTTGCTGATCTATCATCCTCGATCTCCTCGTCCAATGGCTTGCTTTCTCGGGCTTCACTCCATATTTTCTTCTCTTTTGCCCACTTCGACCCAGTAACAGTCATTATGTATTCAGCGCAGTTCACATTTCGCCTTTTCCTCCTTGATATTTGCTTCCTTCCATAACCAAGGGCCAACAACACCTTTTTCATTCACAGATGTGGGTGAAGGGTACCCCGTTGCACTTCATCCTTGATAGCGGTAGCCAGAAGAACCTCATCTCAACAAATTTTTTCAAGCGATTTTCTCTACTGACAATGCCACACCCGCAACCCTACACCATCGGATGGCTCCACCAAGAAAGTGACATCCGCATCAACCAACAATGTCTCCTGTCATACGACATCCAACCCTTCAAAGATGAGTTATTATGTGATGTTTCCCCTCTCAAATTTTGTAATGTTCTTTTGGTCCAACCATATTTATGGAAACACCATGTTGTATATGAGTCTAGGCCTCGAAGTGTTATTATTACTTTGAACAAGAAATTGTACAGGATACCGGAGGCAGTCCCACCTAGTGATATTTCCTTGATCTCTGCTAAGAAATGCAGGAAGGTCATCTCTCAGATGGGGAAGTTTTTCTTCTTCGTGATTCACTCTCAGAATGAGTGAAAGATTGCAACCACACCCAGGGTCTCTGCGGCCGACCTCTCCACATGACAAAAGAAAGTGGATAAGTTCATGGAAGCATACTCAGATATCTTCTCCTCGCCTATCAAGGTACCTCAGCACTGTCAGGTCAAGCACCCCATCGATCTGACCTCCAGCGTACTGCTTCTCAATGGGCTAGTCTACCGCCACTCTCTATTAGAGAATGAGGAGATCAAGTGACAGATCCAAGAAATTATCCATGAGGGTAACATCTATCCCAAATCATCACCTTGTGGGAGACCAATCGTACGAGTACAAAATAAATATGGAATCGGTGACTTTTCATTGATTACCAAGCCCTGAATAAAATCACAATCAGAAACTGGTACATGATTCCTTGAATCGACGACCTCCTTGATCAGCTCACAGGGGCCAAATACTTCAGTAATATTGATCTGAAGTCTGTATACCACCTTGTCCCGATAGAACATACAGATCTACGGAAGACCACCTTCAAGTCAAAGGAATATATTTTTGAATCGTTGGTCATGCCCTTTGGCTTGAAAAATGCTCCAACCACTTTCATGAGGATGATGGACGATATCATGCAACCATTCACCAATAATTTTGTAGTGGTGTATCTATATGACATTCTCATTTACAACAAGACTTGGGAATAACACTTGCAACATATTCAACAGGTTCTGGACACCCTGCAATAACACAAGCTATACGCCAACTTGGAAAATTTCTCCTTCGACATGGGTAGGGTCCATTACCTAGGCTACATCATTGATCAACATGGTGTACATGTGGATCTAGCCAAGATCTAAGTCATCCATGACTAGTAAGCCCCAACCACACTCACTAATCTTCGAAGCTTCTTGGGCCTTACCAATTTCTACCACAGATTCGTGTTGGGATTCTTCCATATTTCATGGGCCCTCATCCAAGTAACCAAGGGTGGTGGTAAGGGGAAATTTGTGTGGGTCCGGTCCAAACAACAAGCATTCGATGATTTTAAGCAAATCTTGTGCTCAGTCCCAGTACTTTCACTACCAGACCTGTAGCATCCCTTTGAGATCGAGACAGATGCTTCAAACTATGTTGTAGTCGTCATTCTTACTCAGCACGGCCACGCCATGGACTATCATAGTGAGACACTATTAGATGTTATACATAAGTACCCTACTTACAACAAAGAAATGTACTCCATTGTGCAATCATGTCGCCAATGGAGACATTACATTCTTTGGAAGGAGATAGTCATCCACACTAATCCTAAGCCATTACAGTTCATGCAAACACAAGGCAGATTGCAGAATGACTTCCATCAGAAGTGGTCCACATACTTGCAGCAATTCCACCTCAACATCAAGTATAAAAAAGGAAGCACCAACTGCATTGTTGATTGCCTCTACAAACTGCCATTTGTATCACTCACCATGGTTCTAGACTCTTGTAGCCATGAGACCTCTAGATGGACCAAACTCTATGAGATAGACCTAAACTTCTCCACCACCTACCAAATGTTGGGTGCAAACGCATTTGTCACTAATTTTCATCTTCAGGATGGGTTGTCATGTCATCTAGGCCATATCAGCATTCCATCAAGCGAGTGAGCAAAGATGATCTGGGAAACCCACTATAGCCAGGTGGCAGGACACTTCTGCATCGAAAAGACAGTGGCAATGTTGCAGAAACATTTCTACTAGCCGAAACTTCGATAGGAGGTCAGCAAGGATATCAGATCGTGCACTATCTGCATTATTACTAAACCAAAGACTAAGAAATAGGTCATGTACACCCCTCTACCTACTTCTAACAGGCCATGGGAATCCATCTCCATGGACTACATGTTGGGCCTCCCATCCACCAAGCAGGGAAATGACTGTGTTTTTGTGGTTTTCGATCGCTTTTCTAAGATGGCGATTATGGTCGCCTGCAAGAAGAGCATCACAATAGAGGCCACTACCAAGATCTTCTTTGAACGATTATGGGTACATTTTGGAATCCCACAAACCATTGTCTCATATCGGGATAGTCGATTTCATAACACATTCTGGTTGAGCCTCTGGTCACTATTGGACACCAAGCTCAACAAATCCATGGCCTTCCACCCCCAGAAAGATGGCCAAAACAAGGTCGTAAATCGAATGATCGTGCATATCCTGCGCATGTATAATTCCAATCACCCTTGCACATGGGATGGGAGTCTTCCCTATGTCTATCATAGCTACAATCGAGCCTTTCATAGCTCAATTGGCCACATCCCCTTTCAAGTGGGGTTGGGATTCCAACCATTGGGTCCCATAGATGTTGCACTACCCCTTGCGGTTACCTCGGCCGACTCATCTCCTGCTCCAACTGAAGCTAACAAAACCACCCGATTCATTGAGTGGATCCATCACATCCGTCAATAGGTTTAGGATATCCTATAGAAGTCTAATGAAAAGTACAAGCAGCGCCATGATTAACACAGGGTGCCACATAAATTTTAGGTGGGCAACAAAGTTTGGTTGAATTTGTAGAAAGAACACCTTACTGAACCCCATCGAAAGCTTTCCCCACTCCATTATGGGTCATACACCATCACCAATATCATGGGTGATAATGCGTTTGAGCTCAACATTCCTCCTTTCCTTGGCCTGCACCCAGTGTTCAACATGGATCTCCTTCGACCTTATTTCCCACCATTATTGGACACCTTAGATATAGCATGAATCTAGTGATCATATTGTGGAAAACTAGGTCAAGGGCACTCACCAACAAAGGATTCAGCTTTATCAAGTTGTCAAAGTAGGGCAGCTCCTTCACCAAGGCAAGTGGCTCACCCAAGGCCAAATTCAACAAAAATTTCCTCATCTAATGGGGGAACTAAACAAAATGGATACCATTGCTTCCTAAGGGGATACGATTGATCCATATGTATTTCGGTAGCCTCCCACCTATTCCAACTGGCTCATTTTGGCAATTTTCCAGTTCGGTAGTTTTTTCCTAGTTTTTGGGTCCCTGACTTCCAAGGCCATTTTGAGGCCCTAATTTTTTTTTTAGGGATCGACACAATCAACACATGTAGGGATCACCACAGGAAACATGTTTATTCCTCGTATATACCTCTCCAACGGGCTATTGTGCACCTAAAACAAAGATTGTATGCAAAAGTTGTGACCCCGAGAAATTGATGTACTAACTTACCCAAACGGGGCCCACATGACTTTTGGCGCTTCATCTCGTATGGTTATGTTTTTGGATATATAGGGTTTTTGAAATTCTTGTTTATCGTAAAAAGTCCTTGAGAGCCTCATTGTAATCATATTCTTGTGAATGAGCGCAACCATCACATCTCTTCTCATAGATAAGCTGCCACCATTCTAGCAAGCTTGTTTTTCATTGCATTTTACAGTTTCAGCGTATTTCCTTATTGAATAGAAACCAATTTTACTGTTTATCTGTTATTTTGTGTTAAGCATCTTTTGATAATAATATGTATTCATTTCATTCTTCTCATAAAATTCGTATCAATATTTTTCTTTGATATGATAGAAGCTTCAATTAGTACATCCATATTTTTATTCAAACACACTGCAAACCACTTGTTGCACCATTTGAACATGTAGTGTTTTTATTTGATCTTTTTTTTGCTTTATTTATTTCTTTGGTGACTCTAGTACTTTGATATATTAATTGTCTTTTAGGAGATATATTTACACCTAGGAATCATTGCACTCCAAAGGAGACTCTCTCATATATTTCATGGACTATATCCCTTGAGTATACCTAGTCGTTTCTTATCTCTTGCTCAATGAGTTAGATTTAATAATCCTAGCCATCCTTCAATATTATCAACCTTGAATTCAAGAAGCTCCTATTCTTCATATTTTGAACCCTCATCCCCTTTGAGGCCATCTAGTTTGGGTGTTCCCAAAGTTAGTCCCACTTCAAATAGTTTACCTTTGTCTACTTTGGTTAGTACCTTAGTTGTCACCACGGAAGGAACCAATATCAACCGAATAAAACTCAAATGAAAAACCAAACCATCTTACCCTATATTTTGAGGTTGAATCTCCCATATTTCACTAAACTTATTAATGATCATATTCAGCATAATATTGCTTGGCTTTCCATGTTGACCAAACTACCCTCAGATATCCCTGAATTTGAGGGTCATGTTGGAGAGGATCCCTCGAATTATATCATATATTTCAACCATTGGTGCTCATATAATGAAATAAAAAATGACTTGATCGGATTGAGGTTGGTTCAACACACCCTCATGTGTGTGGCCACCAAATGGTACATTTGTTAGAATATTCAAGAATACTGAGAGGGGGGGTGAATTGGTATAGAGTTATCTAAAAAAAATAACCTTCAATCACTACATAAAAATTAACCATTAATCATGTAATTAATCATCACATAAACTCATAAAAATTGCACAAATATTTTTGCATGGAAACCCAAGTGGGAGAAAACCACATAAAATTTTCTTAAGTAGTATCAAGATTTTACAAGCACCAACTTGAAGGAAGCACCCACTCCCTGATTTTTCTAGCACCTACTGGAAGGAGACACCAATCCCCTTGGAATATTTTAAATGATGATAAAGGATCAAATCAACCTTCAAATACAATCCAAAAATCACTTCTTAAATGTGCATACAAAACTACTCATAATTGTACCTCAAATATGCAAACTTGTAATATTCGCCATGAGCTTAATTTTCCCTTTTTTTATTCTGAAACTTGGAAATCAAATATTAGGATATCTTCTCCTTCTAAGTCAACAAGTTTAATTCAATTTGGACCTACCAAGTTTCATATATAATTTTTTTTATCTCGAACGTATGTATGGGACTAGTTTATGGATTAGTCACAAACCCTAACTTCCGACAAGTATAACTCCATACATGTAATGAATTAGGATTTGAAACTTGTACCCAGTATTCTTCAATATCTTCTCTGAAATTACTCCAAGTTTTTCTTCTTGAATTATCCCCGAAAAAGTTATAGAGAAAATGGAAAGATGACTCGTTTTGAAGAAGAAAACCCTAGTTTTAAAAACTTAAACTTCCATGGAGTATAACTCCAAAATTCATACCCAAGATCCTTCACTCTCTTCTGAAACACCTCCTAGTTTCACTATCTGAATCGTTATAGAAAAAAAAATTATATCGAAAATTCCAAGATGACCTTCAAAGAAACATTAGAACAAATCATCACAAGACTTCATCTTCCCTTGGAATTTTTCCCTTCTTCACTTCATCTTCCCTTGGAAATTCACAACTCTAGGATGAAATTCACTCCTCTTCCTTGTCTAGGTTAAATTGGTGTGATCCAAATGCCAAATGAGGCTCCTCTTATTAATTTGAGTCTTCTCCACATGAGGGGGTTCAACCAAGGGTCGCAACTTTTGGGTCGCACCTCTTCCTTAAGAATAGCCGACCTTAGGGGCTTCTTCTCTTGGATTTAGGGGATTATTCATGTGATTTTAGGGATTCTTCAAGGCTCATTCAAGGCACCATTTGTGTACAACTCAAAGTGGAAATGTGGAAACAAGCACATGTTATCTCATCCTGTGAGGGACATGCTTAAAAACTATGCCATAAGGGGACCACTTTAAATTTATAGACACTTATGTCAAGGCTCCTTCAATGCTCTTCAAGGATTCTTCAAGTGGACACATCATCATAAATTTTAGGGGATTTTGGGATTTTATTTAGGGATTCTTCTAAGGTTGACATCAATGAAAACCAATTTTCCAACAATCTCCCCCTTTGGCATTGATGGAAACTTAGTAAAACAATTGTGCTCCCCCTGTCTTCATGCTTTGATCCCAATGATTATACTATCCTCTTATCTTCATGTTGATTCCCCCTGTCTTCGTGCTTCTAGTTTTACTTTTTTTCTCTCCCCCTTTGACATCAATGGAAAATGGTAAATCCCCCTGACAGTATTCCCCTTTTTATTCTTGCAGAATATTATGGAAATCAATTTGGAGAAAAAATTACTCCCAATTTTTGTCAAAGATACTCAAAGGTATCCCTAGGAAGAGGCTTTGTGAATATGTCTAAAAAATTTTCTTTTGTCCCAATGTACTCCAACTTGATATTATTTTCTCTGACTTGTTCCTGCAAAAAGTGGAACTTAATAGGAATATGTTTGGTCTTGGAATGCATCATTGGATTCTTGGAGATGTTTATAGCATTAGTGTTGCCACAGAATATCAGAATAGACTCATCATATATCACTTATATGTATTTCATGGTTTTCTTTATCCAAAGAATCTAAGCACGACATGTTATTGTTGCGGTATATTTTTCTTCTGTTGTGGATAAGGATACCGAATATTGCTCTTTTCTCAATTAGGACACTAAGCGGTATCCTAAGTAGAAATATTCTCCACTTGTACTTATTCTATCAAAAATACTTCCTACCCAATATACATAGTTAACTCATTTCCTTTAGGATACCATAGCCCAAAATCCGAATTTTCCTTTAATATATCTAAAGATCCTTTTCTCTGCTAGATCATGAGTTTCCTTTGGTGTTGCTTGAAATCTTGTGACCTATCCAACTTATTTCATTACATTTGGTCCTGAAACTATCACATAGAGTAAAATACGAATCATTGATCTGTATATTCCTTTATCTACTTCTTTACATTCATCATATTTTCTCAACTTACAATCGGTAACCATAGGAGTACTCACAGGTTTATAGTCTTCCATTTTGAACTTATTTAACATTTCCTTGATGTAATTGGTTTGGGAAATGAAAATTCCTTCATCTAGTTGAGATTTCTAGAGTTCCAAGAAGAAATTCAACTCCCAAAGTATGTACATTTCAAATTCATTATGCATATCCTTGGAAAATTATGACTCAATCTATCATCATCACTTCCAAAGATGATGTCATCAACATACACTTCAATAATAATCATACTGTATTGATCAAATTTTTTGTAGAGGTTAATATCTACATTTCCCCTTATGAATCAATGTTGTTGTAAATACATGTCCAATATTGAGTACCAAGCTCTCAGATCTTTCTTAAGTCCACACAGAGATTTCTTCAATCTACAAATATAGTCTTCCTTTTCTAATAGTAGAAAGCCTTATGGATGTTCTATGTCATCTTCTATCTTATAATTCCCCATTTAGAAAAGATAATTTTATGTCCATCTGATACACTTTGATCCTTTTGGAGCATGCATAATCCAAGAACATTTTGATTGCTTCCATTATGGATATTGGGAGCAAAGGTTTCTTCAAAATCTATTCCTTCACCTTGAGCAGATCCTTTGCACAATAGTCTTTCGTTGTTTCTGATTACATGTCCATCTTCATTTAGTTTGTTTCTGAAGACCCATTTTGTTCCAACCATATTTTTTCCTTTGGCATTGGAACTAGTTCCCATGTCTCATTCTTCTCTATTTGATTTAGTTCTTCTTCCATAGCCTTGATATAATGTTCATCATTTCTGGCTTCCTCAAAGTTACTTGGTTCAACTGTGGACAATAATGAAAAATGTCCTTGTTTAGGTGTTTGTGCTTGCCTTCTTCTTCTAGTTTCTACTATGGCACTTCTATCTCCAATGATTTGTTTTGGTGGATGATTCTTCTGAACCTGTAGGTTAGGTGTCCTAGAAGGTGTTTAGAAATATTGTTGGTTTTTTTCTTCTTATTCTATTTATGGTTTCTTATCTTCTTGTTTTTCTTGTTCTTCCTCTTCTTCTTGTTTCAGTTCTTCATTTTCCTATTCTTCAAAGATGTTTGAATTTTTTATTTCCATCTTGGTCTTCAGCAAGTATATTTCATCAAATTTTACTTTGATGTTTTCCACTATATTGTTGAGTCTTATATGGTATCACAAATATGTTTTTATTTTGCATGAGTACCCAACAAATATGCCTTTGTCCACTTGGGAGTCAAATTTTCCAATCTTCTTGTCTTCCCTTTTTATGTAACACTTGCTTCCAAACACTCTAAAGTGACTGACATTGGCAGGTCTTCCTTTTCATAACTCATATGGAATCTTATCATTGTTACTTATGATCAATCCTATATTCAAGATATGAATGGTTGTATGCATTGTTTGTCCCCAAAAGATATCACTTAACTTGGAGTCATTCAGCATGGTTCTAGCCATTTCTCGTATAGTTATGCTTTTCCTTTCAACAAATCCATTTCGCTAAGGTATTCTAGTTGTTGAGAATTGTCTTTTTATTCTATTTTCTTCATAAAAATCCTTGAATTCATTTGAAGTAAATTCACCTCCATTATCTAATATTAAGCATTTGATTTTCAAATCAATTTCATTTTCAACGAGTTCCTTGAGTACCCTGAAACATTTGAAAGCTTCTGACTTTTTCTTGAGGAAGCAAACCCATTTCATTCTGGTGTAGTCATCGATGAGTAGCATGAAGTATTGTTCACCATCCAGTCCTTTTGTTCTCATGGGCCCACATAAATCAGTGTGTATAATTTCCAATGGTTTTTTTGTGTAGTATTCATTTGTCTTGAATTCAACTTTTGTTTGTTTTCCATGCTAGCAGTGCTTGCACATAGTATTCATTGGCTTTGTAATTTCTGACATTTCTCTTATAGCTTGCTTCTTGTTTCTCTCATAAATCAGTGTGTATAATTTCCAATGGTTTTTTTGTGTAGTATTCATTTGTCTTGAATTCAACTTTTGTTTGTTTTCCATGCTGACAGTGCTTGCACATAGTATTCGTTGGCTTTGTAATTTCTGACATTTCTCTTATAGCTTGCTTCTTGTTTCTCTTGATAATATTATCAAAGTGTATATGGCCCATTCTCCTATTCCAAATCCAACTTTCATATTCTTTTCCCAAACAACATATTTCTTCTTCAATCTCATTCAATATGTATATGTTGTTTGGAGTCTTTGTCGTTGTTTCCAATAGACTGCCTAATCCTTCTTTTCTTATTTCACATTCTTTTGAATTGAATATAAGTGTGTGTCCCTGATCACACATTTGGCTCTCACTTAGAAAATTATGCTTCATATTTTCAACAAGTAGGGCATTTCCTGCCACGAAATCTTTGTTTCCAAGATTGATTGTGCCTTTTTCTATAATTTTGGCTGAGTTATCATTGCCAAACACGACATAACCCTCTTTTATTTCTTTAATTTTACAAATCTATTTTTGTCTCTAGTCCTATTCTTTGAGCATACACTGTCAATAGACCAATCACTTCTTCTAATTTGGGATTGTAAGGAAAACCTACATTCCTCAACCTTCAAATATTATTGCTTCCTTTTCCAAGTTATTTGTTGTTCCCCTATATGAACATTCCTAGTTTCCCTTGAATAAACTATCAAATCACTTCTGCAATTTATGCCTATGTGTATAAAATTGTTACATTTGTAGCATTCAATTTCATGACCCAGAGCATCAAAACTGCTATAATTTCTTTCAAACGCCTCACGAGGATTTCTAGGATAATTTCTTTCATAGTAATTCTTGGTATTTTCATAGCTACTTATGTTCCAGGTGTTTCTACCCTTTGCAAAGGCTCTACAATTTATGGCTTTAGCCCAAAATTATTGGAAGAATAAGACAAGCCAAGAAAAATATTTTGGTACCTGGGTGTAGGAGGTCTTCGAGTTGGTGATGTTCTTCTGAAATCATGGTCTTCTTCTTGGGTCTTCTTCATTGATGGTTGTTGATTCCATGTTCCTTTGAATGCATAATCTTCTTCTTGATCCTTCTTTATTTTTGGTTTTTGTATGTCCTCCTTTAGAGGCTTGCATTCTTCTTTCTTGATGGAACCCTTGATAGTATCTTCATAACTTCTTTGCTCTGCTTCATTTCCTGTCATCATAGATCTTGAACCCTCATCAATATTATTTTTTTGTATCCAAGTCCAAACTTGTCATAGAGTTTTTTTTTTATTGCAAATGATTTCATCCAGTATTTTGGTGTTATTTCCAAAATTTAGTTGGATGTCCTTCTTCTGTAATTCCTTTCTTAGTGAGACTATTTCAACTTCCAGATTCTCTATTATTTTCTTCTTTTCTTCTAGTTATCTATTGAGTGTTTCTTCAATCACTTTGGTTGTTGGACAGTTGGTTGTCATTGATTTCAACCCTCAGAGTGTTCAAGATACCCCATAGTTGTCATCGATATTGATGGTGAGTTAGTTTTCATTGATGTCAACAAGTGTGGTTGATGTCAACAAATGTGATGGGTGCATTTGATGAAGTCTACATGAAGACCTGAATATGTGGTCATGTGACCCAAAGTTGTTTTAGGAATAAGGACAAGAAGGAAAGTGAAAATTCATGTAACACACTCATAGATGGATAGTCTTCGTCGTGTCATTTTTGGTGATAGGTGGTACTCCATGTGGTTCCTCATGGTTAAGGAGATATGGCCTTGTGAAGTTAGAAGCCCCAAATAATGGTCAAGAAGCGCCTATTTGGTTACAAGTATTTAATGAAAGGGTAAAGTGGTTGCAACAAGAAAATTCAAGAAGCCCCTAAGATTAAGGAAAGAGGTTACCCGACAAAAATATAAATACACCTCAAGGATTCATTCACAAGTACATTCAGTTACACATTCTATTGAATAACTTCTAGTGAACTAGTGATCTATTTGGCAAGTTTATAACAATGAAATCTGAGGTAGTGAGAAGTGCAAGATTTTCAATATTACAGAGGAGAGACAAGGTTTTCTATAAAAACCCTAATTGGTTGATCCCCATGGGTCAAATAGCTAGTGTCTCACGAGGCATCCCCGAGGGTTGCATAGTTCTCGTCACGCGATGCCCTGTGTGACAAGTAGTCTTTGTCCCACGAGAACAAGAAAAAATTGAAGGGAGATGTTTGTTCTTGGTTGTTGAGGCTAAGGAGGTTATGTTTATCTGATATTTGAGATAGCAGGTCAACTACAAGTTATAGGTACACTCATGTAATTATTTTTTATGCTTGGTTATGGTATGGTGCATACTTTAGAGGCATTTTTTTTAATCGTACAACTTGGTGATGTTATGGTACATTGATTAGAAGTATTGGTGGCTATCTTGGTATCCAATTTGGTTACATGGTGATAATGCTATGGTACATGCTTGAGGCTTGTTCTTGGTATACTCTACAAGCATTTTCATATGGTGTATGGTTGTTATGTTAGAGGCCTATCATTAATATTGATACATTGTTGAGGAATACACTTGGTATATGGAAACACATGTATGAGATACATCTCTTGGTGATGTTAGCACTTGGTTGAGGTACACCATTGATAGTACTTATTTGGTTTATATTATAGTATATGGTATATGGAATGATTGAGTGATATGGTATTTGGTTGAGGTACATTGTTTGATCCAGATGGATATTGTTGGCCACCCACCTTTTCCAACTGGCTCAAAATAGTTTTCTGACAATTTTGGCAATTTACTATTTTTAGTAGTTTTAACTTTCGGGGCCATTTTGAGGGCCTAAATGAAGGTTTTTCAAGATCGAGTTTCTCAATGATATTTGAAGGAC
>JASDQU010100503.1:382114-407739 GCA_032191745.1 Picea mariana | reverse complement strand
GAGAGACTTGTTTTTCTTCTGTGTTATTATTAGATCACTTAAGCCACTTATCAATTCTTCCTCAAGATTCACTTCTCTTTATTCTTCATAATCTCCTTCATTATTTTCAATAGTTTCTTCTTGAGTCTCTAACGCCATGAAGAGTACTCTTCTTGAGTCAGTTTCACTATCATCATCTTCATCGGATGAGGAACTATTGTCTTTTGAATAGAGGCTTCTCTTTTTCAAAAATATTCCTTTATGTCTTTCCTTGTCTCTTTTATAATATTTATTTTCTTCCTTAGGAACTTCTTCTTCATCACTATATAAACCCCTTGCATAAGGACATTTGGAAGCAAAATGACAACTTTACCACAATTAAATAATTTGAAAGGAAGCTTACTTTTGTACTTGTTGATTCCTCTTTTCATCTTTCTCACAAAGTTGGCTTCTACTTCATTGTTTGAATCATCACTATTGTTGGGGCATGGTTTTGAACTTGGCTTGTTCTTTCTTATCTTCTTGGAGGCTTTGAAAGTTGATTCCCTTATGGATGGATTTTCATGTTTTGTTCTCATTTCATATGTTGTAAGTATTCCATGTAATTCATCCATGCTCAACATAGCTCCAGATCTTGTCTTTCTTCTAGAGCTGATATTTTAGAGTCAAATCTCATTGGGTGAGATCTCAGTATCTTTTGCACAATAACTGAATTTTCAATATTTTCTCCTAGTCCTCTTATAATATTCACAATTTCATCAAATTGAAGAAAATAAAATGCAATATCTTCATATTCCTTTATTCTTATATGTTCAAATTGTCCTCTGTAAGTATGAATCTTGGCCCCTTTGACTTTAGCATATCCTTCATAAAAAATCTTGAGCTTGTCCCAGATTTCCTTTGCAAAATCACAATGCATAACCTGAACAAATTATGAACTTGTTAGACCACTTAGAATGCCATTTATAGCCTTTAAATTGTATTCACTAATATTTTTCATTATCTATTAGGGGAGAAGCTGGTGCAGTTTATCCATTTACTACAACTTTCCAAACATCAAATCCATGTGCCTGGAAAAACACTCTCATTCTTATTTTCCAAAAAGTATATTTTTTCCCATCAAACAATGGTGTTCCATTTTGGGCAAATTATATGTATTTATCCATGATATTCCTTCCAGTGGTTAGACTATTCCTGAAGGGAACCTGCTCTAATACCAAATGTTAGAATATTCAATAGTACTGAGAGGGGGGTGAATCAATATAGAGTTATTTCAACAATTTTAACCTTCAAGAACTACATAAACATTAACCATTAATCATGTCATTTATCATCACATAAACTCATACAAATTGCACACAGATTTTTATGTGGAAACCCAATTAGGAGAAAACCACGAAAACTCTTCTTAAGTAGTTTCAATAATTTACAGGCACCAACTTGAAGGAAGGAAGCACCCACTCCCTACGTTTTCTAGCACCTACTAGAAAAAGACACCAATCCCCTTGGAATATTTTAAATTATGATACGGGATCAAATCAACCTTCAAATATAATCCCAAAATCACTTCTTAAATCTGCATACAAAACTTCTCAGAACTGTACCTCAAATCTGCAAATTTGTAATATTTTCCACAAGCTCAATTTTCCATTTCTGATTTTGAAACTTGAACCTTGGATATTAGGATCTCTTCTCCTTATAATGAAACAAGTGGAATTCAATTTGTACCTACCAAGATTTAGATATAACCATTTTATCTCGAACAATTGTTTGGGACTAGTTTCTGGATTAGTCACAAACCCAACTTTCAACCAATATAACTTTGTAATTGTAATGAATCGGGATCTGAAACATGTACCCAATATTCTTTGATATCTTCTCTAAAATTCCTCCAAGTTTCTCTCCTTGACTCATCCCTGAAAAAATGTTATAGAAAAAATGGAAAGATGACTCATTTTGAAGAAGAAAACCATATTTTTAAAAACCTCAACTTCCACTAAGTATAACTCCAAAATTCATACCCGAGATTCTTTGTTATCTCTTCTAAAATACCTCCAAGTTTCTCTATATGAATCGTTCTAAGAAAAAATTTATATCAAAAATTTCAAGATGACCTTCAAAAAAAATCCTAGAATAAATCATCACAAGACTTCATCTTCTCGTGGAATTCCTCCCTTCTTCACTTCATCTTCCTTGGGAAATTCACTCCTCTAGGATGAAATCCACTCCTCTTCCTTGCCTAGGTCAACTTGGTGTGATCCAAATGTAGAATGAGGCTTATCTTATTTATATGAGTCTTCTCCACATGAGGGGGTGCAACAAAGGATTGCAACTTTTGGGTCTCACCTCTTCCTTAAGGATGATCGACCTTAGGGGCTTCTTTACTTTACTTTAGGGGATTCTTCTCTTGGATTTAGGGGATTCTTCGCTTGGTTTTAGCACTTCATAAAGGATCCATTTGTATACAACTCAAAATGGACATGTGGAAGCAACTACATGTTATCGCATCTTGTGAGGGCCATGCTTAAAAGCTACACCATAAGGGGACCACTTTCGAGTTGTATACACTTATGTCAAGGATCCTTCAAGGCTCTTCAAGGATTCTTCAAGTGGAAACATCATCATCACTTTTAGAGAATTTTTGGCTTTGATTTAGGTCTTCTTCTAAAGTTGAAATCAATGACAACCAATTTTCCAACAACATTGATCAATTGTCCCATTCTCATAGGACCTTTGATTCCATACCTCTTTTCAACTTCCAATTCACCACGATGTAGGGATCAATATTCTCACCAAATTCCATTAGAATACAACAACCCATTTAAAAATTCCTATCAACCCTTCTTGTATCTACTGTAACTTCAAAATTTTCTTACTTAAATTTCAAAGGGATAGGGAAATCCATTGTAAATCCACTGTAAATGGCACTTGACAAGGTTGTCACAATAGTTAGAAGACCCTGATCTTGATGGAGTACAATGAGATGTAAGCCTCTCGCCTAGCTCTTGATAATCATTCACTTCACCATCAATTCAACCCTATTCATTATGTGAACCTTACAATAATTATACAAGAGACTCGATCCAATGTATTTCATTATAAAAAAATTTAACCTCCTTATGAATGTTTTCAATGAAATAAACCCTCAGCCAATCTAATGTATAGTTTCCACTAGTTATCATTGAGTCTTTTCTTGAAAGGAGTATTTTCCCTTTTTCCCAAGGCCAAAAATTATAGGCCAATCACTTGGCTATATTCCATCGATATGACCAGATGCCAAACTTCCATTTCAATTCACACTACCTAAGGCATAAGCCAAAGCTTTATCATAACTTTGTTTTTTGTTTTTTTTAACTTGGCAATTATTTTTTTAACGCTTATATTGAGGCATGATCACAAAGAATTTTGTTTTGATCCAAAACCATGCATGTACAAAGACGTTTTATACATCCACTTTTATACCTTTCATTCCATTTAAATTTTTCCATGTGCCAAGTGGTTTTACCATTTCGGAGAACATAGAAAGCTTAAAGTTCAAATATGTTGTTGATCCAAAATCAATTTAAGCTAGTTATAGCATTGGCATTCATAAACACATGGATGGTGATAGACAAAATGTCAACACAAAATATATTTAGAAGATGTGGTATATGTTGCATATTTTCTCATTTCCTAAGGGCTCATTCCACTAAAGAAGAAGAAGCTAAGGATAAGATTCTATGACTTGTTCTACTTGATCTTACTCTCATTGGGGATCTTTCTACAAAAGAATTTAAATTTTGAAATTGGAAAAGAATAAAATGTTAATGATTTGGATTCAGAAGTCACATCTCTCTACAAAAGAATTTAAGTTTTGAAATTGGCAAAGAATAAAATGTTAATGATTTGTATTCAGAAGTCACCAGTTCCTAATAGATGACCAATAAGAGTAATTATAAGATTTTAGCTAAAATTTGCGGAATGTTGAATGAACATCCTAGTGTGTCTGTCACTATGCTCTGAGTTGGATATTTTTGTCCATAAAGGCTTTGGTCCTTTATTGATATAAAAACAAATTTTGGAAAAGACATATCTATGGATAGTCATGGTAATATTGGAAGAATTATTTAATAAAGCTAAAAGGTCTCTAATTTTTTTATGTTCAATGCATTTCAGATCTATTCAAGGTTGTTAGATCTAGTAATACTTCTCAAAATTCCAACATACATCACATTTCTGAAAAAAAAGAGAGAATGCATAGATGTCAAACACTAATTGATGTTTGAGTTTTGAGGAAGGAAATACAGTTGAGTATTTAAAACAAATCATCTTTGAGACATATATTTGTTCAGATCAATGAGTTAGCACCTTAACAAGCAGTTTTGAAAGGATAATCTATGACATATGTTTTAGATGCATGTAAACCTTATTGTGGATCATGGATTGGAGTTATCACATTGACAGGTGCTATAAAAGGCATTATATAGCATGGTTTGGAGTTAGGCATCTGAGGCACATGTTTTTCTTTAAATTTCTTATGCATCTTCCATCCAATCAATTTAATGTGCCTATAGTGTAGGGAAAAGGTGACTAATGGGAAAGGCTCAGGTCTGAGGATTTGAATGTAATGGCTTGTTTTTAGTCTTCACTATTTTGTCATCTCATTTAATGTACCAATCATCAGAATATGGAAATTAAATATTGTAGACTCTTTCTACTATTGGAAGTAACAATGGGTAGTTAACGTTGAAATTATTTGATGGTTACCCCCTCTAGCCGAAGAGCTAACTTGAGACATAAAGAGGGGAGGTTTTAAGAGCCTTCATAGAGTGCCTAAGCACTATTCCCTATCTAGGAATATCCTAAGGAACAATAGTATCTCCCCACACTTATAATCTATTCAAAGTAAAATTTAGATTACCACCAATTACAGCCTTGTCTTTAGTGATGCACGGTAATCTGAAGAATATTTCTCAAAATTTGGATTTCCCTTCATAGGATCCATACACATTAAACATAGTAATTTTCTTATTCAAACTCTTTCAATATAGCTTAGTGTGTAGAAATGAAATTATAATAAAATAATTAATTAGGGTTAAGTTGGAATTCCATCCAATGAAAATGCCTCTAGGAATTCCAACATAATCAATATAAGTAAACTCCCACCCCTTGAAATAATTTTGTATCTTGGTTAATACCTCAACACACTTAGACAATCTCCTAAAGTAATATAATATATAATTTATCAACCTCCATAAGTCTGTTAAGGGATAGTCTCCTAGCAAGACTACCCATGCCTTGAATGTTTGTATAGAAGATTTTCATGTCAAACTCTCCATCAAGGTTTGATTCCCTCTAAGAACCCTAGTTATGGGTCACTAACAATGTTGTTGTATTTCCTTAACTACTCTAGATTATGTATGGAATAAGTTAGTTTTCCTCCCAACATGCTTGGAACCTATCTCTTTGATGATGGTCAACCCTAATCCTCTAGCTATAACCCCTTGGGTCCCCCTTAATATTTTTGGGTATTAACTCATAATGTCCCCTTCCCCTAGAGGTCCCCAAGCCATAACTTCCATTCAAAAAAGAATAATTATTATCTAGATGTAAGAGTGGGAATCATCCTAACTCAGAGCTATGGTCATAGGGTTTATTAGGCTTCTCTAAAGCAAGACCTAACCTAGAAACACCCTTCAAAATATTAATGGAATTCTTTGTCTTATTCAAGGGATGGGGTAATTTTGAGATTTCTTCTAGAGTTACCACTTATTCTCTACATATTATAGTTTATAGGTAGTCATAATGTTAGAATCATAATGAGACTTACTAGAAAGGTTCCACTTCTCTAGAGTGTGTGGCTATAAGGGTTCTAAAACCATCACCTCTTTCTTGGGATAAGTTTCCATTTTGGACATCATTTTTCACCATGGCCAGGGTGATCTATAAACTATCATGGATATTCCAACGGAATATTTTATCACAACAAATGTGATAAATAAAATTGAAATCTACATTGTGAAGGTTAAACTCCTTTAGATTCCATAATATTTAGTTATAGATTTTCTTCTTATGCACGAAATAGATAAAATGTGGAAAATAGAGAATAGTCAATTAAAATCACAGACCATCCAAATATATATANAGGAAAACCTTATAGGACAAACCCATCTAGAAGGTGAGGTTGCTCTTATTGGAAGATTGGTTGTTGTCATTGATGTTAACCCTATTCATTGGCTCTTGGACCCCACACTTGATCGAAGTAGATAGACATGAATGAAATTACACATGCAGATACAACACCCATGGATGGATATTATAATTCATGTTTCTTCCGGTGGTATGTGGCACGTCACATGGATCCTCATGATTGAGGAGAAATGAATTTTTGAATATGACAATGTGAATTGAAGCATAAACTACATGTCGGCCCTAATGTTAAAAGGAAGTGACACAAAGGGTATAAATACATCTCATTATACATTCATTTTTCAACATACAAAAGCATGTTAATGAACAAGGAGATATAAGTCGAATTTCAGAGGAAATCTGAAGTAAAGAAGGCCGAATTTCAAGGGAGGATGAAGTCTTTTGGTGATGTGTTCTAAGGTATGTTATTTACAGGTCATCTTACCATTTTCGTTGTAACTTGTTTTCTATAACGATTCAGATGATGAAACTGGTATGCTATTGAGAAGACATATCTAGGTACCTGTGGTAAAAATTTCAGCTCTTTATTCTCTATAATTTTGGAGATACACTCTATTGAAGAAAGGGTTTTTGACTAGTCCTAAAGCTAGTCATAAACAAGAGTTCTGGGTAAAACAGTCATAACATCTTCATAGAGAATCCAAATGAAGTGAGACCAATTAAATTGGAATGAGTACGGTCTGTAGTTTTCTGTGTACAAATTTTAGAATCTTATGTTAAATATTGAGCGCAGGGCATGTTGTACAAGTTCGCTCTCCTGAATAAACTAAAATTGAATAAGGTCTACCATTTTCTCTATAAATCCTTTTCTGGGAGGATTCAAGGAGTGAAACTTGGAGGAGTTTCAGAGAATACATTGAGTAATATTATCTATAGGATCAGAGTATTCAATAAGTGAATAATTGCAAAAGTTGAAGAAGTCTCGGGAAGCATTATCAGGTTCTATGTGATGGTTGGTTGACGGTGATAATTTAATGTAAATTTTTATTATCTCTCATATATTATTGAGTGGAAGGAAGGGGAAAGGATGGAGAGGTCAAACCTCTATTGATATTGGAGGATTGTATATTCCTTTTGGAGGTTTATCCCTCCCTTTATATTTGGAAGTTGTAGCTACCTTGGAAGTCATTACTTCCCTTGAACAATAACTATTGATTATTTATCATATATTGTGCATGGTGTATTGGTGTAACTCTTCTAATGTTGTTCATTTCTCATTGGATATAATTGAATACATAATATGGTTGAATTATAAGTTGAAAAAAAATTCAAATTGTACTTGATACTGATTCACCCCCCTCTCAGTATCAACAACTCTACTCGTTTTTCTCTGGAATGGGAATAATGCAATTACAAAGGAGAAGGAACTTTCTATGGATTTCCCTGACACATGTGGCCTATTAGGATGGTACAAAACATTAAATCCCTTTTTATTCTCTCTAATTTCCCACTCCCAGTAGTTCTACTATGTTAAGGAACAAAATACAATAGCATAGTATGGAACCCCTTCTCCTTCTAGCGGCCAGGTATTTAACATAGCCTGATAGTTGTCTAGGGTTAGGGTTTTTACTTCCTTGGCCCTCAATTGAGATAAGGTTTTTGACCTTATAGAATATTCTTTAGATTCCTCATGCGGATATCCCCATATGCATGAGTAATAGTGGTTGACATGGCATTGTCTTGTACCATGGTGGTCAACACAATAGGTCAACTTACGAGAGGCATAACTTTTTCATATGATCTCTAATTGGAGCGATTTTTTCACCATTGGAAAGGTCTCAGTGTGAATAATAGTGTCACAAGGTCCTATATATGCTAGGAAAGTTTTGACCCCCAAAAATGTCATTTGATGCCTCAAAATGGATTAGGAAGGTTTCAAACCCCAATTTTCCAAACTAGGACCTACCATTAAAATGACCCTCCAATATGATTCATCTAATGTTTTCCACTCTAAAATCATTGAGATAGATGATAAATAATATAATGATCCTATTTGGATCATACCTCCATATTTAGGGAGGCTTTTGGTCCCCAAAATATTTACTGAATGAGGTGAGGAAATTTTTCTTCTACCTTCTCCCTAGAGTACCACTTTGCCTTGCTTGGAAGTTCTCCTTTCAAGCAAACCTACCAAAGATAATGCTTCCCTTATCTTGTAGTTATATACCACTTATAATGAACCATTTCCTATGCCAACTCCACCTAATCATATGGTGCTAAATCCTCTATGGAAGGTAGTACATGCTCCTCCTACTTATCCAACATGGAGGGCTCATAGAGTTTGAGATTCTCCACATTCACTACTGAGTAAATGCACACGTATGGGGGTAGATTGGATTTGTAGGTGTTATATCCCACATTTTCCAATACCTCAAAAGGATCATACCACGGATATATTATCTTCTTACCAGGACCCAATAGTCTCTCCTTATTCAGTTATAACCATACTATGTCTCCCACTCTAAATTTTCTCTTCATTCTGTGTTGGTCATGTCTAGCCTTGTGCTTTTCCTATGAATTCTTCAATGTATCATGTAATTGTAAATGGATTTGATTGATATTCTCAACATTGTTTTCTTATTTTAATGCATCTGCTATGAGGTCCTCGCTCACTCCTCCTTGTTTTCTATATACAACATCTAAGGGTGAATGTGGAAAATATCCAAAGCAAGCTTCAAAAGGAGACTTGATAGAAGTGTGTACTAATCTATAAGAGTGTTGAATAGATATCATATTTTTATCACAAGTCTTTGTATGCTTTTGATTTTCTCCCTTAAAACGTTGCACCAAAGTCCCATTTCCTACTTTTGACTACCCATCTATCTGTGGATGGAATGTTGTAGAACTCTTGATATTAGTGTCCATATTCTCCCACAATATATTCAATAAGGAACTAATAAATATAATTTCCTTTTCTAATACGATGCTCCTTGGTATCCCAAAGTGAACCCAAACCTATTCAAAGAAAAATTTTGTTGCTTCCTATCCCTTGATGGTCTTTTTACAACGCATGAGAATGCACATTTTTATGAACCAATCAACTACCACAAATAGATTGTCATATCCCTTCATGGTTTTTTGGAAACCTCCCAAAAAATCCATGGAAATACTTTCCCAAGGTAGAGTGGGTACAGGTAAGGGGATGGTATAGACCTTGCTTCATGTTACTAAGGCTTGTTGGTACAACAAAGTGTACATCCTCTAATATATCGGGCTACATATTTTTGCATTCTAGGCTAATACACATGCCTTTGTAAGTTGGAAACTATCTTCAAAACACCAAAATGTCTTGCAACCTTGGAGGTGTGAACCTCTCTAATAAGCTACAATAGTTCACCTTTAGGGACATAGACTTTTTCGAGCTTGTAGAGTAAAACATTATGGAAATGATAGTTTTCCTTACTATCACCTTATTCTATATGGATTTGGCCATGTATTTGTTTAAACACCTCCTTGAATTCCCCATATTATGTGTATGCCTCTTTGTATCCACTATGGGTAAAAGAATCCATGTGCATCAAAGTTCCCAAAGTTGTAATCTTGGATGTGGGTAGACTTGAAATCATTTCTTCCAACTTTTTTGTGCTTCCCTTTTTCTTGATGACTAGATGAAATTGCTATAAGAACCCCATCCATTTTTAGTGCCTAGTTTGTTATAACTTACTCTAGGCCTGCAAATACTTGAATGGCTAGTGATATGTTTGGATGATGGTCTCCTTTCCCATCAGATAGTGCTTCCACCTTTTGACAACTTGTACCAAGGCCTAGAGATCCTTGTCATAGGTAATGTAGTTGAGGAATGCCCCATGAAATACTTCATAATGATAATAGACGAGCCTTCCTCCCTACATCAAGATTTCTCCCATGGCATACCCACTTGAATATATCTCCACTTCTAAGGGATTCTGCAAGTTTGGTAGCACAAGCATTGGTGCTTGAATGATATTTATTTTCATCTCATCAAAAGCCTTTTGTTGATTCTCCCCCCCTTGGAAAATATTATAGCCCACTGTTATTGTATGGAGTGGTGCGGCTACTACTGAAAATGAAGCTATGAAATTCCTCAAGTATTGTGTGGCCCCAACAATGCTCCTAAATTTTGTGCAATTTGTAGGAACTATCCATTTCATGATGGCCTCCATATTGGTGGGATCTATCTTGAGATCACCTCTACCAATCACATACCCCAGATACATCAAAGAATGTTCAGAAAACTCACATTTCTTGAGAGTGGCCAACAACTAGTGCTTCTTCAGGATCTCTAACACCTGCATAAGATGTGAGATGTGATCCTCATAAGTAGCATTATAAACCAATATATTATCCAAATATACAATAACAAATAAATCTAAATAAGGGTGTAAACCATCATTAATTGGTCTCATAAATGTAGTTGGTGAATTACATAAACCGAATGGAATAGCCAACCACGAAAATGCACTAATAATGAATTAATTTGCACTGGTGCGCATATACATAAAAATGCACCGATAATAATTCAATTGACAAAATATAAATGCAAACCTTTGAATTAAAATTTATGGATATTTTCCTTTTTGGATGTTTTAATGGATGTCATTTTTCGATGTGTTTCATAATGTAGTGCATCGGTGCGTTCACTATATCAAAATGCATCAATGTGTAAGCAAATAATTAATAACACTCATATCGTTTAATATAAAATTCATGCATGTGTTGATGATGGTTTTGGCTCAAGTGCAAGGAAAAGAAGGTTATAATATCAAATGGTCAATACTTCAGATTCCATCTCATTCCATACTATTGCATGTTTGTCAACTTCTCCCACACCATTTGAAGTTAGTCTAGATTTTATTTATAATTCATTTATCTCATTGAATTTATGTTATTTATGCATATTTAGTTGAATAATTGTTCATTGAGTTTTGTATGATCATAAATGAGGATCGAGTTCGGATGAGCAATATATTCCATCAATACAAAAATTTCAAAAACTCTCATCAAGAGATAGATATTGTAGACAAATGTTTGATGAAAATGAACAACTTCTCAACCTTTCCAATTGTAACATGCCATCTTCCAGTAACTTGCAACTTGGGTAAATGGTATTACATCATGAATTGGATCTATTTTATGACATGCCAGTGGTATGTGGTTTTTCAAAATGTAAAGGGTTGAAGAAGAACCCTCGACATGTCACATTGTCTCATTATATTAATGATCGATTATCCAAAGTTGATGGTCTAAAACCTCCCACTGCAATCAAGAATCCAATAGATGATATAGAAAAGACACGTAGGAACACTTTCATATGCTCCTTTTTTTTTTAAATTGGAAGCCATATCTACTATTTTTCGTCCTAAATTGGCCAACGCATCTCCTTCTATTGATTCAACGAAGAGTCCTTATAGTGAGCCAAAGTATGATATCAATACTACCCAAAACATCACTACTAGGAGATCTAAAAATTTGTATGAGGTAAAAGAAAAAATGTCCAAGTACACACAAAAGTCCGTTCAATTGTTGGAAGGTAGGGTTGACTTCCCTCTTCCTATCCATCTGCAAAGTAAATACCAAACCTATTATAACCGAGCTTTGTATGGCGCTTGGTTGTCTTCCATGTTTGTGCCCGATGTTGGAATCAAATTCTCTTTTGGTGGTAATAGTTATATGATTTCCAAGTCTAAAATAGATTTTGCAAATCTTGGGTTGTTTATCCTTTCACATGTGCCCATTCCTCCCAAACAATTAGTGGCACTTATGCCATTTTATGGTCCTCTTTATAGTCGATCTAATTACTTGAATATTTTCAAATACAAACATAACATTTCTATGTATAGTATCTGCATGAATATATTTGCTTCTAGAAACTTTAACAAGAAAAACCTATTATAGATTGATGGTCATCCACGAACTCATGGGAACATCGCAAGGTTCATAAATAGTTGCAGCGCCTCATTATTTAGTGCAAACTTTTCCTTTTAGGAACACTTCAATGACAATTAATTCTTTACAAAAAGGAAGGCATCCATATTTGTTGGTGTGCATGCAATATGTAGTTTGTCTCCCAGTGACGAGTTGTTAATAAACTATAACTTTCGTAGACCACCAACCTCTCGTCAAAAACGCCTTGCATTTGGTATACTTATAAACGTCCCCTTGGGGCATAAGAAAAATATGATTGAGTAATTGTATTTTTTTATTTTCTATGGAACTACTGTAAATGTATTGCTTAATTAAACATTTGTTTTATAAAGTGGTTGGTTGCATGGTATAATCATTACATCAAATATGGGGACTAAGCTCCCTATAACATCTACACATGGACTTTTGTTTATTTTATTTATTGAGTTTGTTTAATATTTTTTATATTTTTAAATATTAATGTAAATTAATTTAATTTAATATTCTTTTAACCTTAACAAATTAATTAATTTCTTCACTATACGTACATTTCCTTATGAGGAGATTCCTAGTTAAATTGATGGTGGAGCAAAAAAACATTAGGTCATTTAAAGAAAATTATGTACATATTAAAATTCATTATTATTAGCGATTTCATTTTCATATTTAATAATTATAACTTTTTAAAAAATTATATTTAAAATTCATTATTATTAATGATTTGGTTTCCATATTTAATAATTATGATTATAAGAAATTTTTTTAAATATAATAACTATAAATTTAATTTTGAACAATTAGTAATTATAATAATAATTATAATCTAATTTTAAGGTCACATCCAAGCCAGACACCAAATTGGTGTATGAGGACCCCTTGTCTATGGGACAAGGGACCCCCCCTCCTCCTAGTGATTTGACTGGTAAAGTATACAAAAGTATATATACCCTACCCTTCTCTAGATTGGAACGTGTGACCTCTCACAAGGAAACACATGTTCTTAACCATTAGGCCCACTCAAGCCTAATGGTTAAGAACAATAAAATAAATGAGAAAATAACATTTCATAAAAGTAATTTTTCTTTATAAACATGTTTAATCAACATATTGTATGTTGTTGGAAATTAAACAATTCACCTTGAAGAAGAATTGAACTTTATATGGCATTAATAGCTTTAAGTTTTCACAATTACAATCCAAAGTAAACGATTTCATAAAACTAAAGTTAAACATTATATGGCAACTATAAATTCTAATGACTGATACGTCTTAAATTTAATTTAAAAATAGAGAAATCTAATATTAGTGTACTTATAATACATTTTATAAATCAAACAACATCAACATGATTTGAAAAAAACAATATACATGTGTGCTACACTGTTTATAGTGCCTCGGTGCAGTTGTTATGTAAAAATGCATCGAGAAACAATTTAATTGACCAAGTATGTATGCAAAATTCCACAATTAAAGTTTTGTGGAGGTTGTAATATGCAAAGAAAATCACTCTTCGGTGCCTCTCAAAATTTAGTGCATGGAATTGATCCTCTGCCACTTTCTCAGTGCTCTGTCTCACATCTCCTCCTTTGTGGGTCTCTTGAATTTCTCCAAGATATTGTCCTCATTATTCTCATAGCCATAATATGAATTGGCATCAATTCACTTGTAAATCTGTTGGACCTCAAAAATAACACATTTTACAATGTCATTTTTCATTCACTTTACCCCTCCATCATCATTCCCTTTATCACTCATATTTATGCATTCAACCGTTTCTACCTTATATGAGCTTCACATGGCATAATTACATGAAAGCGGTTGATTTCTCATGTTTTGATGATTACTTAGGGAAGATATTGTTATTTCCTAACTTACTTGTGCAATTCTATAACTGTTGGCAATTATGCAACTATTGGCAATTCTGCAGTTGATTGGGAGTTCTGGTAGTCAAACTTTCCATGAAATTTCTGATCAACTAAAGAGTAATCTTAAAGATATAAAATATGGGTTTTGTGAATAATAGGGTCATTTAGGTGACTTTCAAGGAAAAACTACAAAACATGCAAAACAAGGGGCGTATGGTTGAGATTTCCAAAATTGCTCTAACTAGCCTGCAATTTTGCAGCTAAGTGGTTTGACCAATTGGTGACCCATATCCACTAATATGGGCACATGGATCTCATGGCATATGTTGTTATTATCTTATTCAAACTATCTTATCTCAAATCTAGGATTTGGTGGTGAAATATCCATATGTTAAGGATCTAGGATTTGTTAGTTGCAGATCCACTTGTTTAGGATCTGAACTCATCTTGTTGTAACTCATTTTCCTTTTGTAAAGGAGAATTTGTATGTATAAATATGAGAGGATATATTTCATCTTAGATAGTTCATAGTGTATGGTGAAGGAGTTAGAGAGTTAGATAGTTATAGAATTGAAGAGAAGGATCATTGTAATCATTTTGATGTTGGGATAAAGATCTTGTTGTTGCACATCAAGAGTTCTCTATTGTAGTCCTTCTTGGTAGTATATGCCAAGAGATGCAGGGCCCCCTCTTTCTAGTATACACTGCCTCATAGATTATTTTTTCCCTGTGATGTTATTTTAGTAGTTGCTCATTTCGTTTCCTAGTCATTTCTTTATGCTCTTTCATTTATGAAAGCATGGTTTCCCTACAAAGTTAGGCATTGAAGACTAAGTTTCTTTAGTAATCTCAAAACCAGTTGATGCTCTTGATTTTCAACCAAAGGAATGTGGTTAATAGTTGAAGAATAATTCCATTGAACTCAATTGAATTACGTATCATTTCATTCAACTTTATTATATTTGAGTTAGTTTCCTACTCCTGCATATATTTTTTGGGCATCTCACAAACTTACGAGCTCCCTAGTTGATAATTTAAAGTAAAGCAATTTAAGCAATTGAATTGCCCTAACACTTTTGGCGTCGTTTCTGAGGAGATGCTAAAGAGAATAGGCATTGGAACCTGAAATTGAAGAGTTTCTTGCAAATGTGTACTCATATCCTTTGTGCAAAATCCAAATGTTTGAATATCCACAGGGTATGATAAAGGAGGGCATGCAAGCCAATAGTACTGATGAAGAAAAGAATCAAATAAGTATTGGTTGTATTGAATAATGGCTCCATCATGAGGACAAAGCACTACCTCCTCCTTCAACACTTCTTGACATCAAAACAATCACATCAGCTAGCCTCTCATATCCATATAGCCATCAACGTACATTTTCCATACTTTGATATGAGTGTATTCTTAATCTTGTTACCCACATGGTTTCATTTGAGTACTCCTATACTTGACAAGAGGTTTTCCTTTTCAAGACTCCTTTTCAAGACAGGGTAGGATAGTGAATAAATTTTAATAAAATTTGCATTGTTAGCTCAACAGTTTAGTCTTAGCAATAAGAAGAGGTCCTCAAATTGAATACAGTCATCATATTTCATGCAATAAAGACCTCCTTCACAAGCTATTCATATAGAAGATTTTGTTCTAGATATCTTTGTTCCTACAAACTGCAAGAAGAAAGAATAATGCCAATAAAATAGTTCCAAGTTGGAAGCTTGTATATTCTGGGGATACAAGACCTTTCCAGGTTCTCATAGATGTTGTTTGTGGGGCAACAACTCTGATATACGAGGCTACTTTTGATGATTGAATGCTTGAAGAAGCAGTTTCAAAAACAATATGGAAGTTGCATTTATGATTCCTAAACAGGCACCCAACTCATATCTCCAAATAAGTTAGAATGTTGTGACACCAGTGATGAAATTCTTCTGTGCTTGGAAGGCATAAGCAGAGATGTGATGCAGATGATATTTTTAAATTGTGGGGAGCGAAATTTGGCTCAGCTCAAAGGAGGTTCAGTGTGAGAGGTGTTGATGATATCATCAAATCATTAAATTTTATATGGATGTCATATATTCATGTTGATCGCCACAAAGCTCTTGCAAGGATACTCTCTTTGCAAACAGTTATGAAAATCCGCGTCAGTTTCCAGAGAGACATATTTTCAGGGGAAATTGCGAGAAAATGGAAGCGAATCTTACAAATCCGCCACATCGGTTTTGTGGGGGACGAGCCCATTTGGGTTCATTGCAAGCGGTATGCCAAAATTTTGAGGTATCTGAGAGATATGGTGAATTTTCCAAACTCATATTTCCCAGAAATTTACGGCCAAACTATCATACAATTTTTGGGGGTCAATGTGTGCAATTGAAGATGAAATCTGAAAATCCACCACATGGGTTTTTTGGAGGATGGGACAATTTGATTTTCTTGAAGATGATTTCCTCAAATCTTGCAAGATCTGGGAGATATGATCAATTTTCTAAACTAATATTTCCAGAAATTGAGCTACAGATGGGTTTTGATATTGTGCTCATCTAGGCAACAATGAATTTCCTTCTATCAGGTTCTACACATTTATTAGCAACCACAACAGACTCAATTGTGCATATGTATCTCAGGGCGAAGCGTCAGTTGTTGGAGGATTTTCTAATTCATCTTTGAAGGCGTGGAACATGGAAAAGATAGGTGAAGAACACAATTCTTATGAAAATAGCAATATAGTTCTTCCCATGATCAAACAGATACAGTTGGTCAATCAAGAGAATTCAACATTTTTGGATCATGGTGGGACATCTATATGATGTTGATTGTGTATAGTGGCATGTCTGGTAAATCTGCTCCACTCAAGTCTTTTAATTTGAAGAAGATCCAGAACATATGCTTTTGACAATTTAGAGAGTTTCAAAAACTTCAGTTTAAAATTGCATTTGATGATTTAGAGAGCTTGATTTTAAAATCAAAAGTTCAATTCTAATTGAATGGCTCAGCATAAGCTTGTATTTGGAAATAAATAAATAACAGATGTGATATTAATATTGGTACCTTTAGAAGGACTTGAACAACCTCCTCTTTATGTCCATTCTCAAAGCTCTTCATAGGTTCAAGTTCTTTGATGCCAGGTTGTCTTTTGGTGGTGGCATACAGTCCATAGAGCTAACCCTTATTAGTTGCAAAAATGTTGAGAATTATGTGAAGTGCATTCAATTGATGTATTCTTCAAATCAGTTAACATTCACCAGCATCCAAAGGGCTTTGTCAATCTTGGAGATTGCATAAGAATTGCTCTTCACCGACGATGTAAACTCGTGTATGCAACATTTAGAAGTAATACCATGGACAACAGAGAGAAAATCTCAATTGGACTAGTAATATTGATGAGTGAGGTTGAATTTGTTGAATATCTATGTGAAACTATGGTTGCACTTGGTTGCAATAACTTTCAATGCATTTTTGGTGATGAAGATGACTCAGAAAAGAAGGAGAACCAGTGACTGAAATACTCTCCATTATTCGTGGGTATTTGGAGAATACAACCACCAATGGGGGTAGAAGTGGATTTTTCAAATTCAAATGCATTGGGTCATAGTGCTCTTAGTGGAATCTTGGATGGGGAAAACAAATTTTTGAATCTATCATGTAGTACCAATTCAAGTTTTTCCAAAGCTAAATTGAGCCAAAATTTCTTGCAAAGGACAAAGGTATCATATTTTTCAATTGATGACCTGTACACAAAAGGTATGTTAGTTTGTATTTTTGCATGTGCATTAGAGAGCAGAGAAAATCTCATTTTTTTCTTTGAAGAGAGGGCATTTGATGACAATAGCAAACTGAAGCAGCCAAAGCAATTGTCAATCAAGAAATTTGGTCATGCTTTGCATGAGTTGGACCCAGAATTTGTGAAGTTTTGTGGTTCAGATAAGGTTTCAAAGATACTTGCTTCAAAGACACACCTTCACCTACTTCACATGCATGAATACATGCAAGGTTTTGAATGTGGGGGAGGAGTGGAGATGTCCTTTTCATTCAATGTTCATAACAACAGAACAAAAGTATATTATTTGATTCACCACATTCTTTTACTTGAAAAACATTTCTTTTTCAAAATTCAAGTGATTTTTTAGCTACAGAAAGGTTGTTACAACTAGATTTCTTTTATGAGAGGCACTTTTTGCACAAATATGGCAAGCAGATGGGGATGAATAAAATAAAATTGAGACATGATTTTTGAAGAGAATATGAAAAGTTGAGTAAACAACAGATGGAATTTCCAAAAGGTGCATAATGAGAAATCTATAGGTATGTTTTTAATCAAATTTTGATATAATTTGTAGATTTCATGTAGCAGCCTATTTCAAAGGGCACTTTTTGTGTGTCATTTATAAATAACTAAAGTTGAATCGAGAAATTCTGAGACATGGGTTTTTTGCCTCATACTCATGTTTCAAATACCTTGCGGGGATTCCTTACAACCCAGACCATAAATCCAAATGAAAACTTTTTGTTCATGGGAAATCGAGTTAAAGCTCCAGTTGAAGCCATTGGGGCTTACGTTTATTTCTAGATTCTAGTCATCTTTTGGATTTGTTTCAGACTCTTTATGTTCCTTCTGTTTCCAGAAATTTGATTTCCTTGTCCAAACTTGATATTGATGGTTACTCCTGTACTTTTGGAAATAAATGCTTCAGTTTGTTTAAGAATACCTCTTTTGTTGGTTCAGGTATTCTTTGTGATGGTTTGTATAAATTAAAACTTGATGATCAATTTGTTGAAACTGTTCTTACCCTGCATCATAATGTTGGTATTAAACGTAGCCTCACAAATGAAAAATCCTCATACTTGTGGCATAAAAGGCTAGGACATATTTCCAAAGAAAGGTTACTTAGATTAGTAAAAGATGGGATTCTCTTGAACCTAGATTTTTCTGATCTTGGAGTGTGTATAGATTGTATTAAGGGAAAACAAATCAAACACACCACAAAAAGTGTCACAAGAAGTACTAAGCTTCTTGAGATTATCCATACAGACATCTGTGGGCCTTTTGACAATCCATCCTTTGGTGGAGAAAAGTATTTTATCGCCTTTATTGATGATTTTTCACGTTATGGTTATGTTTATTTGCTTCATGAAAAATCTCAATCGATGGATGCACTTGAGGTGTATATTACTGAGGTTGAAAGGAAACTAGATGGAAAGGTGAAAATCATCAGATCTAATAGAGGTGGTGAATACTATGGAAAGTATGATGAAATAGGGCAGTGCCCTGGCCCATTTGCTAAAATCCTTGAAAAACATGGCATATGTGCACAATATACTATGCATGGAATGCCTCAGCAGAATGGTGTGGCTGAAAGAAATAATCGTACTTTAATGGATATGGTTAGGAATATGTTAAGTAATTCCAATTTACCCAAGTCGTTGTGGATGCATGCTCTTAAAACTGTTGTATACTTATTAAATCGGATTCCTAGTAAGTCAGTTCCAAAAACCCCTTTTGAATTGTGGACAGGAAAGAAACCAAGTTTAAGACACCTGCATGTTTGGGGTTGTCCAACAGAGGTTCGATTGCATAATCCACATGAAAAGAAATTGGATTTTAGAACGATAAGTGGTTACTTTATAGGTTACCCTGAAAAATCCAAAGGGTATAGGTTTTACTGTCCAAATCACTGCAGTAGGAAGCCTACTGTATGCACAGACTTGCACCAGACCAGACATCAGTTTTGCAGTTGGTATGTTGGGAAGATACCAAATTAATCCTGGATTGGATCACTGGAAAGTTGCAAAGAAAGTGATGAGGTACTTGCAAGGAACAAAGGATTACATACTCACATATAGGAGGTCTGATAATCTAGAGGTGATTGGTTACTCAGATTCAGATTTTGCTAGGTGCATTGACAGTAGAAAGTCCACTTTTGGTTATTTGTTCCTATTAGCTGAAGGAGCAATATCATGGAAAAGTGCGAAGCAAACTATCACTACTTCATCCACTATGGAAGATGAATTTGTGGCATGCTTTGAGGCCACGGTTCATGGATTGTGGTTGCGGAATTTTATCTCAGGACTTGGGGTTGTCAACTCTATTTCCAAGCCGCTGAGAATTTATTGTGATAACTCTGCAGCTGTATTTTTCTCTAAGAATGACAAGTATTCTAATGGTGCTAAACACATGGAATTGAAATACTTTGCCATCAAGGAAGAAGTTCAAAAACAACGAGTGTCAATTGAACACATAAGCGCACTACTTATGGTTGCAGATCCATTGACAAAAGGATTACCACCAAAAACATTTAAGGAACATACCAATAGAATGGGTATTGAACGTAGCACATAACAGTTGCTACTTTTATGCAATGGATTGCATTATGTTATTTGTTTTATTTGACACTTTGAGATCTTAATAAAGGTGTTTCTGTTTAATAAATCTTGTTTAAAATATGTACGTACATGTATGAGAATAAATGTATGATGACAGGAATAGTCTCTGACGAGGGACATTATTGTTAGACCTTATGAATACACTTCCCGTTTATAGACTATATTTAACAGGTTAATAATGTTGTAGTACATGGAAGGGACTATGTTGCTTTATTAACATGGAACCGTCATGACTCGCAATAGTAGGTTGCTTAATTATAGTATTATGATGACCGACTAAAAGTCAAGATGAATATGATTTATGGCGTGACTAATGTCTACCTTGTTAAACTCTAACGTTAAGTTATCATATGTGTCAAGTGGGAGAATGAGTTGTTTTAATGACCCATATGAAGAGACGTGTATGGTAGGCGGTTACGTTTTTCCGGGTTCATATTCTTTTCTTGTCTTGAATACCAAACGTCTGGGGAATGGTCTCGAAACTCCTACCGTGATGGGCAATGGAGTATAACCGTCCTGGGGAAACCGGTCCTCTCTCTGCCTATAAGAAAACATTTAGAATACCCATGTAAAAGTCTGAAAGAATGTATCAGAAAGGGGCAAGGGAGAGAAACCGGATTTCTGTTCTGAAGTTTGAAGCAGCAACGGTTAACTGGTTTTAATTAAGTCCAGGATCTGTGCATTAATGGATTCAGGTAAGTATTGTTTTATTTCCGCCTTATTTGACATATGTGAAGATCCTTCCAGATCCTTTAATAAATTACAGATGTTTATTTCATAAATGCGTTGGTAATGTCTCTCAATTTACTTAACAACTCTTTTCCCTTAGAGTGGATGGTATATTATGAAATCTTTATTTGGAGATCGTTACTTTAGGCAACAATTCTGCAGATCTCTAGTGTATTTCATGGCTGCATGGGACTTCTATATGGTTTCACTAAATTTTGCACACAAATTAGCAGCATGGAACTTCTATATGGTTCTTAACTTTGATCACATGGGACTTCTATATGGTTTCACTGAATTTTGCACACAAATTGGCAGCATGGAACTTCTATATGGTTCTTAATTTTCATACACTGCATGAGTCGATTTGGATAAAAAAATGCCTTGTTTCTACTGCCCCACGACAAATTATTACAACACACATAAATATGCATTTCCTACATTGTATCGTTCTGAGTGTATAAGCAATTGAAATTAGAGATTTGCTCTAAGTAATGTGTGTGATCCCTTGCCATGTAACAATGAAGTTCAGCTTGACATGTAACAATGAAGTTCAGAATAACTAGAGTAATTGGCAGCAATGTAGGATAGCCTCTTCATATTCTCACAATTAATTTAATTCACTGACATGTCAAACCTAATGTAAGACTTAAGTAAATTATATTTGATAATTATGTTTAATTCACCTAGCATGTCAAATCCAATGTAGGACTCAAGCGAATTGTCAAAGGAAGTCTGTAGCCTCCCTAATAATAGTTTATAGCTGAGGTAAGTATGAAATGTAGTGAAAATAATTTCATAAGAAAATAATCTTAATTTGACATATAAGATCTTAATTTAACCGATGTTGATCCATATTCATGAGTTAAGTTAAGAATTTTCAATCTATAATAGGAAATCTAACTGGACAAATAAGATTTGAAAGCACGTAATTAATTTCACAGTTGTTGATCCATGAGCGCCCAGTGCATTCATTGATCCATATAATCCCAGAGTTTATGTTTTCAAATGAACTTCATTAATTCCATGCTTTTGTCAATTGTACGGGCACACAGATTGTTCTGCTATAGAAATATGAACATGTTCGCACTGTTTTAAATTTCTAAATTTCTAAATCTAAATTTATAACCTACACCAAACTTCTAAAAATGAGAAAATAATCGAATAAAGTTTTGAACATCTGGAAATTACAAAAATGGCCAAATAAGTTTTTAATGTTTTGTTTTTGATGGTTAATTCAAATTTATACAATTAATTTCAAAAACAATGTCAAAATTACAATCACCAAGTTACTCAATCTGTAGACAGATTGGACAAAGCCATTACAATGTAACAAAAACTTTGAAAATAAACACTAATACATACACAAGTGTTTCTCTTTCTAAAAAAGAGTTTTAGTGTTCTTAAAACATTGAAGTCTAGGGATTATCTCACACTTTTTCAAAGAGATCTCCCTGAAAATAAATATAGAAAAAATTGTTTTCCTTAACCAAAAAGGAGTTTGATTATACCTACAAAACCATCATAAACCATATACTTACTATGTATGACCAACAAAGCCAGGAGGACCAGCAAAGCCTGGATCCAACAGAGGAGGAGCAAAACGGGGAGGAGGACCAAAAGCAGAAGCTAGATGGCCATGTTATTATTCAAAACATTTCGCAAAGGCACGTGGAAATACATGCAGATCTTCCACAGTGCATGTTCGAGTGTCAACCACAATTAAAAAGTAATTAGACAACTATGTTATCTCGCTTAATTTAATGAAACACAAGTTATAAAATTTAATTAAACACGAGCTATAAATAAATTTGTTCGCCAGTATGCCCACGTGCCTATCAGATACAAACCCTGATATTCATAAGTCCTCTATTACCAGTCTCTCGAGCCAGCTCTTGCGAACACTACCAGATTGGCCAGAATGGAGATAGGAAGGCGAAGCATAAAAACTTCTCAAATTGATGAAAATATTCATTGTTCCATCTGCATATGGTTTTTTCTGTAAGGTGAAGAGATGACAAAGGTGTGGATAAGTTGTCACTGAAGAGACATTAATAGTGATCCAAGCCTTCCCTCAATTGTGTGTGTTTCCCCACCCAATACGAACAAGGAAGTCTCTTCTCTTATTGACCTAATTTGTCTTTAGAAATTTAAACGAGTAATGGGAGGGGGAGGCTGAGAAAATGATATATATTGCTCTCTTTGTTGCTTGCTTTCTCTGTCGTTGGATCAACTAGTGGTTCTTCATAAGGTAGAAGGTGGGTATTAATAAAAGGGGAATGTTACATAGTGCCCTAGGTACACTTGATATGACTACTAGAAACCGTTCTATTATATGGATCTAAATTCTTATATATGGAGAGATGTAGATATGATCCATATCTTCGTGGGATTGGTGTCAATTTGGTTGACCTTATGCTTTGTATGCTTGTTATAAGCTCTATCTACCATGTACCTATCCACTGAAAACTCTGGATAAATGAATGTATCAATGTATATAGGGTCAGGGCTTTTAATAGGGAAGTTGGTCGACCTCAATGGAAGGAAGGCTAGGGCTAGGTTACTGTTGGTTAGGGAGAGAAGGAAACCAGCGACATTAGTTGGTCAACACTTAGAGAACTTTAACAATCTATCGCAAAACATCGAAGACCCTTGAACAAATCAGCTTGACCAATGGTCAGGTTCAAGACAGATCCGTACAAAGCACCTATCTGACCCTTTCTAAGCTCTTCCCTTCCCTTCCCTTGGTGTTATGTGGAAGTACATCCATGGGAAACTTGAGGGATTCCCTTTTATGAGATATGGATTTATGGGCTATGGTATGAACCTATTCGTATGAATTGTTACAGGCCTCAGTAACCCCCTACTTTGCAATACCTATATATTTTTCATTCCATGAATATTGATATCATTGAAAGAAGAAATGACGTGTTGGTCAGTGTGTGTGAGGAGCATGCTAGGATGTTGCAGGGGCAATTTGCTAAATTAGTATGAATAATGTTCATGGCTTGGCAATATTGGTTTCTACTTTTCACCATAGGAAGCAATCCTCTGCAATTCATCAGGTTGGTTATCAGATTCCTTTTTTCTCCTTTTTATGCCAACTTTTAAGTTCATAATTAGAGATAAATTTTTTAATTTAGTTTAAAACAGAGAAAAGAGTATGATAAATTCAAGCCCTAGAGGCATGTGTTCTTCATGTCTACTGTTAGGGATTAGGTGTTCTTTACATTTTTGTGTAGGTAATGAGTTTGTGGGATATCAACTATTGAGCACCCTATTTGCAACTAGCACCCTTAACTACCAATTTTGTGCTTAGTACAGTTTTTGTGCTTCAGGTATTCTCTATAGCCCCGATCTAGATCTATCAGACTTCTTGCTAACAGGAGAGTTCATTCCACCTGAAGTCTTGTGCAGAATGAATTTTTTTGAATTTTAGTCCTTCAACTTCAAAGTTTATTTTTTGAAACTCATAGAGATTAGATTTATGATCAATCTTCTAGAACACTAGGGATATTTTTTTAGTTTTGAATCTCAACTTTAGAAACACCACCAATATTTGTTGTTAGTTTGTGAACATAGAATTTTTTTGTCAATGTAGATTACCAAATCAATTTCTTTCTTGCAAACAATAAATAGGAATCCAAATCAATTTCCTACTTGCAAACAATAAATAGGAATCCAAATCAATTTCTTACTTGCAAACGGGAAATAGGAATCCAAATCAATTTCCTACTTGCAAACAATAAATAGGAATGAAAGTGAATGATCTTAATGATGAATGATGATTAAAGGTGGAACAAAATTTCAGGTAAACTATTTGAACTACCAACGATGAACCAGTTATGAATCCATATTTATACGATGAATGATGATTAAAGGTGGAACAAAATTGCAGTGACACGATTTTGAACTACCAGCAAACCGATGATGACCTAATGCGGTTGTTGCAAAGTTGTGAAGGCGGTGAGAGTTGTGAAGGCAGTGGAGAGGCGGAGGTGGTGGCTTTGATGAAAGAACAGCATTTAGGAAGCAACTTGATCATTTTTCAGAATTGTTTAAAGCTGTGACATAAATGACTATCAGGAATCGTCATCATCTGCGTTGGCTTTGATGAAAGATCAACATTTAGGAAGCAACTTGATCATTTTTTAGAATTCTTTAAAGCGGTGACATAAATGACTTTCAGGCATCGTTGTCATCCAAGCTTTCAGCCATTCGATCTTTGATAAACTTTGGTTATCTAACATCACAAAAAATGCATATGCATTATGCATTTATGGCAGAGTCTACTGCACAAAACTAATTATCTAACCAAGAATAAATGTATCTAGAAAATAAGAGGTTGAACTTGTTGGCCAATAGCCTCTTTGATAAAAGAAATTTAATTATAATAAAAAAATAACTATTAAGTTTCTCCTATCTACAACTTTGCAAAGTAGAAAAATATTAATAGTAAAAGATGTTGGTTATGGAGCCTGATTATCTTCCAGATGCAGAGGTCCTTTGCTTTCAGCCGTGTCTATACCCCATGAAGTATTTACCCCCCAGAAGTATGTACACTCTTCCACGCGGGGGAGTGCAGAGGGGGGGTACCCCCTCTGC
>JASDQU010100503.1:363859-381169 GCA_032191745.1 Picea mariana | reverse complement strand
CTACTGTTTTGGAACAGATATGTCAAAACCTTCCACATTGCATATGGTGTGGTTTTCCCATGGAGACTTGATACAATGTGGTCTTGTACTCCATCCAACAGAATCCTCCTCACCTTCGCCACTTTCTTTTTCCATGCATCAAGATTTGCAGTATCTGTCGCATCCGACTTAGGAACATCTGTGTCAATGTAACCCTTCAAGCCATTGTCTTCAAGCACTGCCTCCATCCTATCCTTCCAAGCAATGTATTTAGAGCTTACCTCGAGTGCATACTCCAACCTCAAGCCATTGAAAGACATTTCGATCTTGAATCAAGTGTCGCACCAAGAAAATCTTGCAAATTCGAATGTTATCCAACCCAAAACTCAACTCTTGCACTTTCCTCTTGCCCTGGTAGGTTCGCACCCCACCTGAGAGCAACCTGAGGGAAGTTCGCACCCTGCTTGTGTATAGACTGCGAACTTGCCTGTCAAGTTCGCACCCTGCTCCACTGTAGCCTGCGAGAATGCTCAAGAAGTTCGCACCCTGCTCCACTATTAGGGTGAGGGAAGTTCGCACCTTGCTAGTGTATTTGCCTGCGAGAATTCCAATGAAGTTCGCACCTTGCCTTTGTCTAGGGTGAGAGAATTACTATTCTTGAAAACACCAAAAGTTTTCAGTACTAGAGTTCGCACCCAGCTAGAGACGGGACCTGTGAGAATGCAATTATGTTCGCACCTCACTTTCGTATCTCCGTGGCCTCCGTGGCTCTGATACCATGTAGAAATTTCAATACAAATTAATGTACTCATGCGATTCTCCTGATCTAACAATTTCCGCCACTTGTTAAATACAGAATCGCTTCTACTATTATTACTGCGGAAGCAATTTAAACCATGATCACAACCATAATGCACAAAGTGAAATATCAATAACACACAACATAGAAGTTTTACCAGGAAAGTGTAAAGCTAAAAACCACACTATCATATATTATGTATATCATGAATCATGAAACAATCTCATACAAAACTCTAATCCAAGAGCTCTCAATACAATACAATCGTCTCACACTGTCATACACAAATTAGCAAATACATGCGCCAATTCTTGTTTCCAGACAACCTGCCTCCTCTTCACAATCTCTACAATCTGAATTCTAACAATGAATCGAATGAATGCAATTGCCTCGTTTTCACATGCTCATAAGCATATTCATTGCATGTGTGAACAAATCACAACTGATAGCCAAACTGTCCCTTTAACCTGTTATCTCAACTGGATCTTCATTGGAACTGACATGCATGTAGTTAACCATGGTGAATCTTCAATCGCATGTGAGTTCACTGATTAACTGAACTCTCACTAGTGCATGTTTAGTTACAACTAGTACAAACGATATTAACTCACTTAACTACACTTATAATTCTGCTACAATTCCAAATCACTCAGTTATGAATGAGATAATAGATTAATATTTATTGTCTAATTTAATTAAGGGAAAAGTAAATTAGACACATGTTTCTTGTTGACTTTTCAACAAGTTCTACTATGTTATGGAACAAAATACAATAGCATAGTATAGAACCCCTTCTCCTTCTAGCGGCCAGGTATTTAATATAGCCTGATAGTTGTCTAGGGTTAGGGTTTTTACTTCCTCAACCCTCAATTGCGATAAGGTTTTGGACCTTATAGAATATTCTTTAGATTCCTCATGTGGCTATCCCCATATGCATGAGTAACAGTGGTTGACATGGCATTGTCTCGTACCATGGTGGTCAACACAATAGGTCAACTTACGAGAGGCATAACTTTTTCATATGATCTCTAATTGGAGCGATTTTTTCACCATTGGAAAGGTCTCAGTGTGAATAATATTTTCACAAGGTCCTATATATGCTAGGAAAGTTTTGACCCCCAAAAATATCATTTGATGCCTCAAATGGATTAGGAAGGTTTCAAACCCCAATTTTCCAAACTAGGACCTACCATTAAGATGACCCTCCAATATGATTCCTCCAATGTTTTCCACTCTAAAATCATTGAGATAGATGATAAATAATATAATGATCCTATTTGGATCATACCTCCATATTTAGGGAGGATTTTGGTCCCCAAAATATTTATTGAATGAGGTGAGGAAATTTTTCCTCTACCTTCTCCCTAAAGTACCACTTTGCTTTGCTTGGAAGTTCTCCTTTCAACCAAACCTACCAAAGATAATGCTTCCCTTATCTTGTAGGTATATACCACTTATAATGAACCATTTCTTATGCCAAATCCACATGAGCATATGGTGTTAAATCCTCTATGGAAGGTAGGACATGCTCCTCCTACTTATCCAACATTGAGGGCTCATAGAGTTTGAGATTCTCCACATTCACTACTGAGTAAATGCACACGTATGGGGGTAGATTGGATTTGTAGGTGTTATATCCCACATTTTCCAATACCTCAAAAGGACCATACCACATATATATTATCTTCTTACCAGGACCCCATAGTCTCTCCTTATTCAGTTATAACCATACTATGTCTCTCACTCTAAATTTTATCTTTGTTCTGTGTTGGTCATGTCTAGCCTTGTGCTTTTCCTATGAATTCTTCAATGTATCATGTAATTGTAAATGGATTTGATTCATATTCTTAACATTTTTTTCTTATTTTAATGCATCTCCTATGAGGTCCTCCCTCACTCCTCCTTGTTTTCCATATACAACATCTAAGGGTGAAGGTGGAAAATATCCAAAGCAAGTTTCAAAAGGAGACTTAATAGAAGTGTGTACTACTCTGTTATAAGAGTGTTGAATAGAGATCATATTTTGATCACAAGTCTTTGGATGCTTCTGATTTTCTCCCTTAAAGCGTTGCACCAAAGTCTCATTGACTACTTTTGACTACCCATCTATATGTGGATGGAATGTTGTAGAACTCTTGATATTAGTGTCCATATTCTCCCACAATATAGTCAATAAGGAACTAATAAATATAATTTCCTTTTCTAAGATGATGCTCCTTGGTATCCCAAAGTGAACCCAAACCTATTCAAAGAAAAAGTTTGTTGCTTCCTATCCCTTGATGGTCTTTTTACAACACATGAGAATGTACATTTTTATGAACCAATCAACTACCACAAATAGATTGTCATATCCCTTCATGGTTGTTTGGAAACCTCCCAAAATATCCATGGAAATACTTTCCCAAGGTAGAGTGGGTACAAGTAAGAGGATGGTATAGACCTTGCTTCATGTTACTAGGCTTGTTGGTACAACAAAGTGTATATCCTTTAATATATCGGGCTACATGTTTTTGCATTCTAGGCTAATACACATGCCTTTGTAAGTTGGAAACTATCTTCCCAACACCAAAATGTCTTGCAACCTTGGAGGTGTGAGCCTCTATAATAAGATACAATCATTCACCTTTAGGGACATAGAATTTTTCGAGCTTGTAGAGTAAAACATTATGGAAATGATAGTTTTCCTTACTATCACCTTATTCTATATGAATTTGTCCATGTATTTGTTTAAACATCTCCTTGAATTCCTCATATTATGTGTATGCCTCTTTGTATCCACTATGGGTAAAAGGATCCATGTGCATCAAAGTTCCCAAAGTTGTAATCTTGGATGTGGGTAGACTTGAAGTCATTTCTTCCAACTTTTTTGTGCTTCCCTTATTCTTGATGACTAGATGAAATTGCTATAAGAACCCCATCCATTTTTAGTGCCTAATTTGTTATAACTTACTCTAGGCCTGTAAATACTGGAATGGCTAGTGATATGTTTGGATGATGGTCTCCTTTCCCATCAAATAGTGCTTCCACCTTTTGACGACTTGTACCAAGGCATAGAGATCCTTGTCATAGGTAAGGTAGTTGAGGAATGCCCCATGAAATACTTCATAATGATAATAGACAAGCCTTCCTCCCTACATCAGGATTTCTCCCATGGCATACCCACTTGAATATATCTCCACTTCTAAGGGATTCTGCAAGTTTGGTAGCACAAGCATTGGTGCTTGAATGATATTTATTTTCATCTCATCAAAGGCCTTTTTTTGATTCTCCCCCACTTGGAAAATATTATAGCCCATTGTTATTGTATGGAGTGGTGCAGCTACTACTAAAAATGAAGCTATGAAATTCCTCAAGTATTGTGTGGCCCCAACAATGCTCTTAAATTTTGTGCAATTTGTAGGAACTATCCATTTCATGATGGCCTCCATCTTGGTGGGATCTATCTTGAGATCACCTATACCAATCACATACCCTAGATACATCAAAGAATGTTCAGAAAACTCACATTTCTTGAGAGTGGCCAACAACTGGTGCTTCTTCAGGATCTCTAACACCTGCATAAGATGTGAGATGTGCTTCTCATAAGTAGCATTATAAACCAATATATTGTCCAAATATACAATAACAAATAAATCTAAATAAGGGTGTAAAACATCATTAATTGGTCTCATAAATGTAGTTGGTGAATTACATAAACCGAATGGAATAGCCAACCATGAAAATCCACTAATAATGAATTAATTTGCACCGGTGCGCATATACATAAAAATGAACCGATAATAATTCAATTGACAAAATATAAATGCAAACCTTTGAATTAAAATTTATGGATATTTTCCTTTTTGGAGGTTTTAATGGATGTCATTTATCGGTGTGTTTCATAGTGTAGCACATCGGTGCATTCACTATATCAAAATTCATCGATGTGTAAGCAAATAATTAAAAACACTCATATCTTTTAATATAAAATTCATGCATGTGTTGATGATGGTTTTGGCTCAAGTGCAAGGAAAAAAAGGTTATAATATCAAATGGCCAATACTTCAAATTCCATCTCATTCCATACCATTGCATGTTTGTCAACTTCTCCCACACCATTTGAAGTTAGTCTAGATTTTATGTATAATTCATTTATCTCATTGAATTTATGTTATTTATGCATATTTAGTTGAATAATTGTTCATTGAGTTTTGTACAATCATAAATCAGGATCGAGTTCGGATGAGAAAGATATTCCATCAATACAAAAATGTCAAAAATTTTCATCAAGAGAAATATATTGTAGGCAAATGTTTGATGAAAATGGACAACTTCTCAATCTTTCCAATTGTAACATGTCATCTTCCAGTAACTTGCAACCTGGGTAAATGGTATTACATCATGAATTGGATCTATTTTATGACATGCCAGTGGTATGTGGTTGTTCAAAATGTAAAGGGTTGAAGAAGAACCCTCGACATGTCACATTGTCCCATTATATTAATGATCGATTACCCAAAGTTGATGGTCTAAAACCTCCCACTGCAATCAAGAATCCAATAGGTGATATAGAAAAGACACATAGGAACGCTTTCATATGCTCCTTTTTTTTTAAATTTGGAAGCCATATCTACTATGTTTCATCCTAAATTGGCCAACCTGTCTCCTTCTATTAAGTCAACGAAGAGTCCTTATAGTGAGCCAAAGTATGCTATCAATACTACCCAAAACATCACTACTAGGAGATCTGAAAAGTTGTATGAGGTAAAAGAAAAAATGTCCAAGTACACACAAAAGTCAGTTCAATTGTTGGAAGGTAGCGATGACTTCCCTCTTCCTATCCATATGAAAATTAAATACCAAACCTATTACAACCGAGCTTTGTATGGCACTTGGTTGTCTTCCATGTTTGTGCCCGATGTTGGAATCAAATTCTCTTTTTGTGGTAATAGTTATATGATTTCCAAATCTAAAATAGATTTTTCAAATCTTGGGTTGTTTATCCTTTCACATGTGCCCATTCCTCCCAAACAATTAGTGGCACTTATGCCATTTTATGGTCCTCTTTATAGTCGGTCTAATTACTTGAATATTTTCAAATACAAACATAGTATTTCCATGTATAGTATCTGCATGAATATATTTGCTTCTAGAAACTTTAACAAGAAAAATCTATTATATATTGATGGTCGTCCACGAACTCATGGGAACATCACAAGGTTCATAAATAGTTGCAGTACCTCATTATTTAGTGCAAACTTTTCCTTTTAGGAACACTCCAATGACAATGAATTCTTTATGAAAAGGAAGGCATCCATATTTGTTGGTGTGCATGCAATATGTAGTTTGTCTCCTAGTGACGAGTTGTTAATAAACTATAACTTTCGTAGACCACCAACCTCTCGTCAAAAACGCCTTGCATTGGGTATACTTATAAACGTCCCCTTGGGGCATACGAAAAATATGATTGAGTAATTGTATTTTTGGATTTTCAATGGAACTACTGTAAATGTATTGCTTAATTAAACATTTGTTTTATAAAGTGGTTGGTTGCATGGTATAATCATTACATCAAATATGGGAACTAAGCTCCCTATAACATCTACACATGGACTTTTGTTTATTTTATTTATTGAGTTTGTTTAATATTTTTTATATTTTTAAATATTAATGTAAATTAATTTAATTTAATATTATTTTAACCTTAACAAATTAAATAATTTCTTCACTAACAAAATCAAATACTTACATTTCCTTATGAGGAGATTCCTAATTAAGTTGATGGTGGAGCAAAGAAACATTAGGTCATTTAAAGCAGATTGTGTACATATTAAAATGCATTATTATTAGCGATTTCATTTTCATATTTAATAATTATAAATTTTTAAAAAATTATATTTAAAATCCATTATTATTAATGATTTTGTTTCCATATTTAATAATTATTATTATAAGAATTTTTTTAAAATATAATAACTATAAATTTAATTTTGAACAATTAGTAATTATAATAATAATTGTAATCTAATTTTAAGGTCACATCCAAGCCAGACACCAAATTGGTGTATGAGGACCCCTTGTCTATGGGACAAGGGACCCCCTCCTCCCACTGACTGATTTGACTGGTAAAGTATACAAAGGTATACATACCCTACCCCCCTATAGATTGGAACTTGTGACCTCTCACAAGGAAACACGTGTTCTTAACCATTAGGCCCACTCAAGCCTAATAGTTAAGAACAATAAAATAAATGAGAAAATAACATTTCATAAAAGTAATTTTTCTTTGTAAACATGTTTAATCAACATATTGCAGGTTGTTGGAAATTAAACAATTCACCTTGAAGAAGAATTGAACTTTATATGGCATTAATAGCTTTAAGTTTTCACAATTACAATCCAAAGTAAATGATTTCATAAAACTAAAGTTAAACATTATATGGCAACTATAAATTCTAATGAGTGGTACGTCTTAAATTTAATTTAAAAATGGAGAAATCTAATATTAGTGTACTTATAATACATTTTATAAATCAAACAACAACATCAACATGATTTGAAAAAAACAATATACATGTGTGCTACACTGTTTATAGCGCATCGGTGCGGTGGTTATGTAAAAATGCATCGAGAAACAATTTAATTGACCAAGTATGTATGCAAAATTCCACAATTAAAGTTTTGTGGAGATTGTGATATGCAAAGGAAATCACTCTTCAGTGCCTCTCATAATTTAGTGCATGGAATTGATTCTCTGTCACTTTCTCAGTGCTCTGCCTCACATCTCCTCCTCTGTGGGTCTCTTGAATTTCTCCAAGATATTGTCCTCATTATTCTCATAGCCATAATATGAATTGGCGTCAATTCACTTGTAAATCTGTTGGACCTCAAAAATAACACATTTACGATGTCATTTTTCATTCACTTTACCCCTCCATCATCATTCCTTTTATCACTCATATTTATGCATTTGACCATTTCTACCTTATATGATCTTCACATGGCATAATTACATGAAAGCGGTTGATTTCTCATGTTTTGATGATTGCTTAGGGAAGATATTGTTATTTCCTAACTTACTTGTATAATTCTGTAACTGTTGGCAATTATGCAACTATTAGCAATTATGCAGCTATTGGTAATTCTGCAGTTGATTGGCAGTTCTGGTAGTCAAACTTTCCATGAAATTTCTGATCAACTAAAGAGTAATCTTAAAGATATAAAATATGGGTTTTGTGAATAATAGGGTCATTTACGTGACTTCCAAGGAAAAACTACAAAACATGCAAAACAAGGGGCGTATGGTTGAGATTTCCAAAATTGCTCTAACTAGCCTGCAATTTTGCAGCTAAGTGGTTTGACCAATTGGTGACCCATATCCACTAATATGGGCACATGGATCTCATGGCATATGTTGTTATTATCTTATTCAAACTATCTTATCTCAAATCTAGGATTTGGTGGTGAAATATCCATATGTTTAGGATCTAAGATTTGTTAGTTGCAGATCCACTTGTTTAGGATCTAAACTCATCTTGTTGTAACTCATTTTCCTTTTGTAAAGGACAATTTGTATGTATAAATATGAGAGGATATCTTTCATCTTAGATAGTTCATTGTTTATGGTGAAGGAGTTAGATAGTTATAGAATTGAAGAGAATGATCATTGTAATCATTTTGATGTTGGGATAAAGATCTTGTTGTTGCACATCAAGAGTTCTCTATTGTAGTCCTTCTTGGCAGTATATGCCAAGAGATGTAGGCCCCCCTCTTTCTGGTATACACTGCCTAATAGATTATTCTTTCCATGTAATGTTATTTTAGTAGTTGCTCATTTCGTTTCCTGGTCATTTCTTTATGCTCTTTCATTTATGAAAGCATGGTTTCCCTACAAAGTTAGGCATTGAAGACTGAGTTTCTTTAGTAATCTCAAAACCAGTTGATGCTCTTGATTTTCAACCAAAGGAATGTGGTTAATAGTTGAAGAATAATTCCATTGAACTCAATTGAATTATGTATCATTTCATTCAACTTTATTATCTTTGAGTTAGTTTCATACTCCTGCATATATTTTTTTGGCATCTCACAAGCTTACGAGCTCCCTAGTTGATAATTTAAAGTAAAGTAATTTAAGCAATTGAATTGCCCTGACACTTTTGGCGTCGTTTCTGAGGAGATGCTAAAGGGAATAGGCATTGGAACCTGAAATTGAATAGTTTCTTGCAAATGTGTACCCGTATCCTTTGTGCAAAATCCAAATGTTTGAATATCCACAGGGTATGATAAAGGAGGGCATGCAAGCCAATAGTACTGATGAAGAAAAGAATCAAATAAGTATTGGTTGTATTGAATAATGGCTCCAGAAAATCATCAGGACAAAGCACTACTTCCTCCAACACTTCTTGACATCAAAACAATCACATCAGCGCATTTTCCATACTTGGATATGAATGTATTCTTAATCTGGTTACCCACATGGTTTCATTTGAGTACTCCTATACTTGAGAAAAGGTTTTCCTTTTCAAGATAGGGTAGGATAGTGAATAAATTTTAATAAAATTTGCATTGTTAGCTCAACAGTTTAGTCTTAGCAATAAGAAGGGGTCCTCAAATTGAATACAGTCATCATATTTCATGCAATAAAGACCTCCTTCACAAGCTATTCATATAGAAGAATTTGTTCTAGATATCTTTGTTTCTACAAACTGCAAGAAGAAAGAATAATGCCAATAAAATAGTTCCAAGTTGGAAGCTTGTATATGCTGGGGATGCAAGACCTTTCCAGGCTCTCATAGATGTTGTTTGTGGGGCAACAATTCTGATATACGAGGCTGCTTTTGATGATTGAATGCTTGAAGAAGCAGTTTCAAATACAATATGGAAGTTGCAGTTTTGATTCCTTAACAGGCACCCAACTCATATCTCCAAATAAGTTAGAATGTTGTGACAGCAGTGATGAAATTCTTCTGTGATTGGAAGGCATAAGCAGAGATGTGATGCAGATGATATTTTTAAATTGTGGGAAGCGAAATTTGGCTCAGCTCAAATGGAGGTTTGGTGTGAGAGGTGTTGATGATATCATCAAATCATTAAATTTTATATGGATGTCATATATTCATGTTGATCGCCACAAAGCTCTTGCAAGGATACTCTCTTTGCAAACAGTTGCGAAAATCCGCGTCAGTTTCCAGAGAGACGTATTTTCGGGGGAAATTGCGAGAAAATGGAAGCGAATCTTACAAATCCGCCACATCGGTTTTGTGGGGGACGAGCCCATTTGGGTTAATTGCAAGCGGTATGCTAAAATTTTGAGGTATCTGAGAGATATGGTGAATTTTTCAAACTCATATTTCCCAGAATTTCGCTGCCAAACTATCATACAATTTTTGGGGGTCAATGTGTGCAATTGAAGATGAAATCTGAAAATCCACCACATGGGTTTTTTGGAGGATGGGACAATTTGATTTTATTGAAGATGATTTCCTCAAATCTTGCAAGATCTGGGAGATATGATCAATTTTCTAAACTAATATTTCCAGAAATTGAGCTACAGATGGGTTTTGATAGTGTGCTCATCTAGGCAACAATGAATTTCCTTCTATCAGGTTCTACACATTTATTAGCAACCACAACAGACTCAATTGTGCATATATATCTCAGGGCGAAGCGTTAGTTGTTGGAGGATTTTCTAATTCATCTTTGAAGGCGTGGAACATGGCAAAGATAGGTGAAGAACACAATTCTTATGAAAATAGCAATATAGTTCTTCCCATGATCAAACAGATACAGTTGGTCAGTCAAGAGAATTCAACATTTTTGGATCATGGTGGAACATCTATATGATGTTGATTGTGTATAGTGGCATGTCTGGTAAATCTGCTCCACTCAAGTCTTTTAATTTGAAGAAGATCCAGAACATATGCTTTTGACAATTTAGAGAGTTTCAAAAACTTCAGTTTAAAATTGCATTTGATGATTTAGAGAGCTTGATTTTAAAATCAAAAGTTCAATTCTAATTGAATGGCTCAGCATAAGCTTGTATTTGGAAACAAATAAATAACAGATGTGATATTAATATTGGTACCTTTAGAAGGACTTGAACAACCTCCTCTTTATGTGCATTCTCAAAGCTCTTCATAGGTTCGAGTTCTTTGATGCCAGGTTCTCTTTTGGTGGTGGCATACAGTCCATAGAGCTAACCCTTCTTAGTTGCAAAAATGTTGAGAATTATGTGAAGTGCATTCAATTGATGTATTCTTCAAATCAGTTAACATTCACCAACATCCAAAGGGCTTTGTCAATCTTGGAGATTGCATAAGAATTGCTCTTCACCGACGATGTAAACTCATGTATGCAATATTTAGAAGTAATACCATGGACAACAGAGAGAAAATCTCAATTGGACTAGTAATATTGATGAGTGAGGTTGAATTTGTTGAATATCTATGTGAAACTATGGTTGCACTTGGCTGCAATAACTTTCAATGCACTTTTGGTGATGAAGATGACTCAGAAAAGAAGGAGAACCAGTGACTGAAATACTCTCTATTATTCGTGGGTATTTGGAGAATACAACCACCAATGGGGGTAGAAGTGGATTTTTCAAATTCAAATACATTGGGTCATAGTGCTCTTAGTGGAATCTTGGATGGGGAAAACAAATTTTTGAATCTATCATGCAGTACCAATTCAAGTTTTTCCAAATCTAAATTGAGTCAGAATTTCTTGCAACGGACAAAGGTATCATATTTTTCAATTGATGACCTGTACACAAAAGGTATGTTAGTTTCTTGCAAGGGACAAAGGTATCATATTTTTCAATTGATGACCTGTACACAAAAGGTATGTTAGTTTGTATTTTTGCATGTGCATAGCATAGAAAATCTTATTTTTTTTCTTTGAAGAGAGGGCATTTGATGACAATAGCAAACTGAAGCAGCCAAAGCAATGGTCAATCAAGAAATTTGGTCATGCTTTGCATGAGTTGGACCCAGAATTTGTGAAGTTGTGTGGTTCAGATAAGGTTTCAAAGACACACCTTCACCTACTTCACATGCATGAATACATGCAAGGTTTTGAATGTGGGGGACAAGGTTTTGAATGTGGGGGAGGAGTGGAGATGTCCTTTTCATTCAATGTTCATAACAACAGAACAAAAGTATATTATTTGATTCACCACATTCTTTTATTTGAAAAACATTTTTTTTTCAAAATTCAAGTGATTTTTTAACTACAGAAAGGTTGTTACAACTAGATTTCTTTTATGAGAGGCACTTTTTGCACAAATATTGCAAGCAGATGGGGATGAATAAAAAAAAATTGAGACATGATTTTTGAAGAGAATATGAAAAGTTGAATAAATAACAGACAGAATTTCCAAAAGGTGCATAATGAGAAATCTACAGGTATGTTTTTGAATCAAATTTTTATATAATTTGTAGATTTCATGTAGCAGCTTATTTCAAAGGGCACTTTTTGTGTGTCATTTATAAATAACTAAAGTTGAACCAAGAAATTATGAGACATGGGTTTTGTGCCCCATGTAGCGAATTGAGTATAATGTGAACAAAGTTTGAAGAAAATGCATGACAAGAGATGAATCGGCATGTTTTCAAACTAATTTTATAAAAATTATCAGAATTTTTGTAAGCAGTTACAACCATCTTTCTATAGATGATTTGCAATTTTGAGTAGTTGCGCACATCCCAGGACTAAATCACGACTTGGAAATGATTTAAAATTAGTATGAAATGTTTATCCACCTATCATCCATGATTTTCAACATTTTTAATTTTTCATCTTTTCATAGCCAATTTGTAGCTTTGAATGGTTGCACACATTCCAAGACTAAAATGTAACTTGGAGATGATTTCAAATCATTATGATATGTTCATTCACATATCAGCATTGATTTTTAGCATTTTTCAAATTTCAAGTTTTCAAGCATGAATAAAGATTAAATTTTCATCATTTTTGTAGCAACAATTCAATAACAGTCAGCAAATTCAAAATTTTTCTCATGCATCAACATACATCTTCTTCAACAACTACAGTTCTCATCATCATCATCATTATCATCAACATCATCAATAAACGCATCCAACAACACATCATCATTTGCAGAGCTTACTCCATCCAGCATCTTCTTTTTCATATCATGCAGCCAGGTTAAAACCAAATTATTTTCCTCTCATATCAGCGCACCATAGTCATATCAACATACATCAAGCAAGCTAGAGTTCAACATTTGTATCTTAGACCACCAGCAGAAGGCAAAGTTGGGTAAGCAATTTCTATTTATAGGTAGTCATTTAACTGGGAATTCATGTACATAAAATTCTTGAATCTTTTCATATTTTCCATTCCTTCACTTTACATTTCATATTTTATCATCTACCCATCATCATCCATCTCCATGTAACATCGATGACTTAAAAAAAAAAAAGTGTAAAAAAATACAAAATCATTTCCACTTAGGTCCAATATCATATATATTCAGACACTACCTCCTATGTATCTTTGATTGCATGAAGACATGCAATGATTTGAGTGTGAGGGATATGTTGGACCTCTGAAATAATATATTTTATGATGTCATTTAGTCATTTTTCATTCACTTTACCCCTTCATCATAATTCCCTTTATCGCTCATATTTCTGCATTTGACCATTTCTACCTTATATGAGCTTCGCGTGGCATACTTACACTAAATTGGTTGATTTCTCATGTTTTAATGATTACTTAGGGAAAATATTGTTATTTCCTAACTTACTTGTGTTGGAGATTTGCAACTTCGGGAACTCATTCTCCACAATAAAGTAATGGGGATTGTCTTGAGATCCTTCACTAGTCGGATTCAGTTAGCCAGGAATATCCAATCTCAATGATAGAGGACCCTACCCTTAATTGAGGATTCAGGATGTGAAAACCCTAACCTAGATGGCTATCGGGATATGTTAAATACCAAGATGCTAAGAATAGAAGGGGTTCCATTCTTTAGCATTGCACTTGTTCCATAGTTGAGAAAAGCATCTAGGAATAGTATTTTGAGAGCATAACAGAGAAGGTAAGAGATTTTGTAGCAATTGTTTAGGCCATAGTGTCAAACGAAACTCAATAGTTAGTGTCTCTTTCTTTGTACTTTCCTTTCATAACTAAAGAAAAGAGAGAAGAACATAAGCCTCACCCTCTATATGGATTTTCTCCCATATTTGGTTTCCCATCAAACATCTTTTGTTCAATTGTGTGGATAGTGTGTTTATTTTCTTGTTCTTTCATTTTTATTTCAATTATTTCATAAATTCAATAATTAAGCTAGTAATAATTAGTCTAGAGTCTAAAGAAATAATTTTCATAATCTAAGATTTTCAAAGTATTACAAGATCTGTTATGTTGAATTGTTCCAATGAAATATACACAACAATTTATATATAAGATACTTTATCTTTGTAATTATAAACAATAAATGTTTATAGTATGTATATCAAATATTAAAATGATAGAAAGTTTTAAGACAATAATAAAAACAAATAATGAATAATGTACCAAGAAGTGATATCAGTTTCCCCATTCAAATTTCCCAAATTATCAACAATATTTTATAGCTAACTCCTTTGTAATCCCTTACACTTTATTCAAGAGAAATAACATTTAGTGTCACAATATTGCTCTTTTAACCTAGCATTGGTCCTCAAAATTTTCTCTTTTAATGACATTGTTAACTATTACAACAAAATGTACTAAAGAAATATCAATATAAGAATAAATTCAAAGAATTCAACATATATAGAATTCAAAATTTGTTTACAAATTGTTTACCTAAAAGTAATTTTGATTATGTAGAAAAGATAAATTTTGTAGAAAAAAATGGATGTTGAAAGTAGATAGGAAAGCATTGTTGCAATCTTCAAAAGTATGACAAAATATATATTACAATATCACATTCTATTTGTACACAAGCCAGATAACAAAACTCCATGGTTCACACCAAGCACATTGATATTTTTATTAATGTAAAGCGAATATATATAGTATAGGACAGTTACGGACAGTTACAGTTACGGGCGGACAGTTGTAAACAGTTGCAGAACAGTTGCACACTGTTACAATTACGAGTGGATAGTTAGGGAGTTGAACCGCCGGATTAGTTAACATTCCCCCCTTAATCCGAAGGAACATTTGTCATCCCAAGCATCATTTGAAATTTTTCAAATTTCTCTCGACCCAAAGCTTTAGTAAAGATGTCCGCAATTTGCTCTGAAGTGGAACAATGATTGAGATGAATGGTTTTGGCCTCAACATGATGTCAAATCAAATGATATTTGGTGTTGATATGTTTGGTTCGATCATGGAATTTAGGATTTTTGGTCAATTGTGTTGCAGAAGTATTGTCAACAAAGAGAGGCGTTGAAGTCATTTGTTTCTCCTGCAAGTCTTCAAGAATTTTCCAAAGCCAAATGATTTCTTTTGTGGCTTGAGCTGCTGCAACGTATTCGGCTTCAGTTGTAGAATTAGCAGGAACTGATTTCTTTTGCGGTCTCCAAGTGATGGTTGTTGATCCAAGATTCATCAAATAACCTGAAGTAGACACCCCATGCTCTTTATCTCCGTCAAAGTCAGAATCTGAATAACAAATGAGATGGAAGTCTGAAACTTTAGAATATTTGATGCCATATGATTGAGTGCCTTTTAAATATTTGAGTACTCGTGTAATGATCCCAAGCCATTATGCAAGGATCATCACAGTTTTGGTGTCTTTTTAAAACTTTTCTGGTTGTGGTATTTTGTCAAACACTTTGCTTACAGTTACGTTTAGGGTTTTACTGATGTGTTTATATGTTTGTTGCAGCAAATAACAAGATACAATCACGAAACATACCTCAACCATATGCAATATGATAGACAAGCCAAAACATCTCAAACTGCTTTTATTCATGAAATAGAGAAACCTGCTACAATGAAGATGCTGATCTGGAATGCTCAACAAATGGCCAAGAAGATAGACAATAGAGCTGCTACAAAATGCTCCTGACAATACAAAATAAGCCTCAAAAGGCTGGATAAGAGATGAAGACCAATGCCAAGTAGATCTGGGCCAAGTGCCAACCCCCACTGGAAGATGCCACGTCCTGCCAGAATGCTGAAGCTCCTCAACAATTCAGCCCTGGTGCTAAAGATGTCCAATCACTTCAAGAAAGATGCCAAATAGTAGATCAGGTGATGGCATGAACAACCCAGGTGCCCGAATCTCCAAGATCCCACTCAAAGCCTGCAGATATGAACCTCCTCCAATGTATGGTGCGCCCAACTCGATGACTAAAACCCTAATAATTCAGCCTCTCTCCTAGAGACCACCAATAGCTCCACCAATCCACTAGAATGATAGATCGGGGCACGCCAATGAAAACCCAAGTGCTCAAATCATCAAAATGCATGCTAGATCCTTAGATCTAGCTGCCCTCCAAATGATGGTGTGCCCTCCTCTTAGGGAAATCGTCCCTCTCTCAATGTCAATCAATCCTCCATAAGAATCCCTCCAAAAATATCCAATAATGGTGCTATGGTACCTGCAAGGAAAACCCAATGCCTGGAATTCTCGAAATCCATTCTCCTCAGCTAGAATGAATCCTCCCTCAATGGATGGTGCGCCCCTCTTGCTGGAAACCCTCAACTGGTGCGCCCTCTCTCTATCTTCACATGAAACTGATGTAGAATCCCCTTGCAACTGAGTAGATCTGGAACTAGAATGGTGTGGGAGTGTATTGCATCTCTGAGACCAATCTTGGGACAAGTTAGGTGGAATCTTTCACCACCGAATCGTCCTCTAGGGTTTGTTAAGTCAAAACCCTCAAAACCCCCAATGATGGGCTCACTAGCTAAAAGTCAGATATCAAAATAAGATCATACATGAATGATGAGTAGAGGCCCTTGCCTTCCTTTTATACTTTTTCGTTCACCTTGTCCCTCCAAAGTGACTTTCATTTTATTAATATTTAATTAATTAATTAAATCACTTTAATTAATTAATTAACATTTTTACCTCTGGAAAGCTCCTTATCTCTCCTTGTGGCTTCCCTGGCCACTGAAAGTCACTTCTAGCCATCCCATCCTATAGTGTTTCTCCTCCCAATTCCAATGAGATATTACACTGAGAGGTTCCTCCAAGTAATGTGCCCAAAATGACCTCCTTAGTAATTTCAATTAACTTATAGCTCAAAATAGTCAAAATCACAGAAATCGTCGGAATGCAACGAAACAAAGCCAACCTATGTAGAATGGATCATAATGATGGAATATGATGATCAATGCAAACTGGGCCCCACAATGCCTCTCAAATACCCCTGTACTCACTATAACATCCATCTGGCTACTTTGTTCATCATAATCTCTGCACTGTGATGATGTCCCAAAGTGGGGACATTACAATCCTCCCTGCTAGAAAATTGTTTGTCCTCAAGAAATAAATGAATCCCCTCAAGTATAATGCCAGGATCCCATGTCCACCTGTGGGATACATAGTAGAACCCCTCTAAATATGAACAATCACACATGCT
>JASDQU010100503.1:318118-336527 GCA_032191745.1 Picea mariana | reverse complement strand
ACATTACCCTTAGAGTCACGTTTGGTCTTAAAGACCCATTTGCAACCAAATTTTTTGTATCCTTCAGGCAATTCAATGAGATCCTAGACTTCATTCTGGTCCATTGATTTCAATTCATCATTCATGGCATCGATCCATTTAGCATAATCATTACTTTCTATGGCTTGTGAAAATGAAACCGGATCCTTACATGTCCCTACATCAAAATCAGATTCTTGTAGATAAACCACATAATCATCTTCAATAGTAGACCTCCTTTCCCTTTGAGATCTCCTTAATATTGCTTCTGGTGGTCCTTCTACCATCGGTTCATTGGTGACAGTCTCATTATGGAGTGGTGGTTCATTAATTTGTTGTTCAATGTTGTCAGGTTGTTCAACAATGGTAGGGACAACAATTTCCTTTGAAGCCATAGGTACAGGGACCTGTACCCGAACTTCTTGGATAACCTCATTTTGTGATTTATCACTCCCACTGACTTCACCGTTTTCAATGAATCTGGCATTACTGGTTTCTACAATTATCGTACTGTGATTTGGACAGTAAAACCTATAACCTTTGGATTTTTCAGGGTAACCTATAAAGTAACCACTGATCGTTCTAAAATCCAATTTCTTTTCATGTGGATTATGTAATCGAACCTCTGCTGGACAACCCCAAACATGCAGGTGTCTTAAACTTGGTTTCCTTCCTGTCCATAGTTCAAAAGGGGTTTTTGGAACTGACTTACTAGGAATCCGATTTAATAAGTATACAACAGTGTTAAGAGCATGCATCCACAATGACTTGGGTAAATTGGAATTACTTAACATACTCCTAATCATATCCATAAAGTATGATTACGTCTTTCAACCACACCATTCTGCTGAGGCGTTCCAGGCATAGTATACTGTGCACATATGCCATGTTTTTCAAGGATTTTAGCAAATGGGCTAGGGCATTGTCCTGTTTCATTATACTTTCCATAGTATTCACTACCTCTATCAGATCTGATGATTTTCACATTTCCGTCTAGTTGCCTTTCAACCTCAGTAATATACACCTCAAGTGCATCCACCGATTGATATTTTTCATGCAGCAAATAAACATAACCATAACGTGAAAAATCATCAATAAAGGTGATAAAATACTTTTCTCCACCAAAGGATGGATTGTCAAAGGGCCCACAGATGTCTGTATGGATAATCTCAAGAAGCTTAGTACTTCTTGTGTCACTTTTTGTGGTGTGTTTGATTTGTTTTCCCTTAATGCAATCTATACACACTCCAAGATTAGAAAAATCTAGGTTCAAGAGAATCCCATCTTTTACTAATCTAAGTAACATTTCTTTGGAAATATGTCCTAGCCTTTTATGCCACAAGTATGAGGAATTTTCATTTGTGATGCTACGTTTAATACCAACATTATGATGTAGGGTAAGAACAGTTTCAACAAATTGATCATCAAGTTTTAATTTATACAAACCATCACAAAGAATACCCGAACCAACAAAAGAGGTATTCTTAAACAAACTGAAGCATTTATTTCCAAAAGTACAGGAGTAACCATCAATATCAAGTTTGGACAAGGAAATTAAATTTCTGGAAATAGAAGGAACATAAAGAGTCTGAAACAAATCCAAAAGATGACCAGAATCTAGAAATAAACGATAAGTCCCAATGGCTTCAACTGGAGCTTTAACTCAATTTCCCATGAACATAAAGTTTTCATTTGGATTTATGGACTGGGTTGTAAGGAATCCCTACAAGGTATTTGAAACATGAGTAGTATCCCCAGAGTCAATCCACCAAGTATTAGAAAGAACTTCAGTTAGGTTTGATTCGAAACAAACAAAAATTAAATTCATACCTTTCTTTTCGAACCATTCCCTACGTTTTGGATAGTCTTTCTGATAGTGTCCCACTTTTTTACAGAAGTGACACTTATCACTGTTTCTTTCCTTCTTATAAGCCTGAGAACCATGATTAGGCTCACCGGCCTTGGGTGGTGTTCGCTTCATGCCCTTTCTAGGCTTTTTCCCTTTCCTTTCGGCTCCTTGAGTTATGAAATGAACTGAATGCTGTCCATGTTGCTTAAGTCTTGCCTCTTCTTGATTGAGCATACCAACCAACTCATTCAAATTCCACTTATCCTTAATAGTGTTATAGTGAATCTGGAATGGTCCATACTGAGGAGGCAAGGAGTTCAAGATAAATTGCACAAGAAATAACTCATCCAATTTCATCTCAAGAGTCTTTAATTGAGCAACCAGATTTGTCATTTCAAGGACATGCTCATGCATCCCATGCATACTATCAAACTTCATGGTGGTAAGTTTAGCCATCAGTGTCCCAACAAGGGATTTGTCTGTAGTTCGGAAATGCTCTCCCACAGATTTTAGAAATTCTTTAGCACTGTTAGTTTCAGGAAGAGTTGACTTGATGTTGTTTGCTACAGTCATTCGCATAAACTTAAGGCTCAGTTTGTTTGATCTTTCCCATGTTTTGAATATAAATTTTTCTTCCGCACTGCTGTCATTAGCAATAGCAGTCGGTTTCCAGATTCAAGTGCTATATCTAGATCCAGAACACCAAGGTGAAACTGAACCTATTCTTTCCAATCTGAAAAATTCATTCCATTCAAAATCGGAACAGAAGAGGCATGGGAATGTAGCGAAATAGGAACTGACATTGCAATCATAAATTCACGCTCACAATATTAATGCTACGAGTTATAAATAGTTTAACAAATAAGCAACATAAAAACACATGGTTAAACAATAATAAACAGTATTACCATGACCTACCTTTGGGCTAATATTATGGTAAACTATTAACATTATGGTGATTTCCTTTCACCTAATAGGACTGATTGATAAAATATTCACAACTAAGAAGTCCGAAACCTTTGGGTATCTGTACCAACCTCAATCGTGAATTCCCACCAACCATCCTACCCCAATTAATCAATCTCTCAAAAATGGTGCACCTTTGGGCCAACCTAATATTATAGTGATTAAATAATTGCGATTTGCAGAGTCATTATTTTAACACCGGGGAAACGAGTATTAAATTTCGATAATTTGACTTGATATCTACAATCATTCTGGTTGGACCACTTTGGCGGCTACAAAACTGTATCTTAATATAGATCTTAAATCAATATAATGACTTTGTACATTGAATCAACAGTAATGTGTTCAACGCAGACATATATAGAGAATAAAAACTTCAATGTAGAAGTACGCTATGAATCCATTAGTCAGATACAAAAAAAAAAAAAAAAAATGAAAGTTCTTGAACACTGCTCTGATACCACATGTTAAATAAATTGACAGACATTACCAATGCATTTCTGAATCCATTAATATCTACAATTTATTAAAGGACATGGAACTTTCAAGATCTTCACATATGTCAAATAAGGCGAAAATAAAACAATACTTACTTGAATCCATTAATGCACAGATCCTGGACTTAATTAAAATCCGTTAACCATTGCTTCTTCAAACTTCAGAACATAAATCCAGTTTCTCACCCTTTCCCCTTTCTGATACGTTCTTTCAGACTATGAGATGGGCATTCTGAAGGTTCTCTTATAGGCAGAGAGAGGACTGGTTTCCCTAGGACGGTTATACCCCACTACCCATCATGGTAGGAGTTTCGAGACCATTCCCCAGACGTTTGGTATTCAATACAAGAAAAGAATATGAACCCGGAAAAACATAAACGCCTACCATACACGTCTCTTCATATGGGTCATTAAAATGATTGATTAAAATTAGTCTTACATGAGCTTGTTTCCCTTGATGATTATCGACTCACTGTTGCTTGTAATGACAATACCAAATCATAAACACCAAAGCCATATAAACAACAGGGGATTCATTATAACAAATGAAAATATTGCTGTGAAAGGAAAAGTGATGACTCCGGTAGCTTGCTTGAAAAAGCCTAGCAAACCATAGCTGCAACAACCTGCAACAAAATTGTTGGGTCTCGAGAAAAGTCTGAAGCCATAGACATTAAGAATGTTTGAGGAGAAACATGACGACCGTGACGACTATTCATGATGATTAGGGTCTGTTGTATTTCTACCTCCATAGCAATAGAGTTCAACGGGAGTTGAATTGACTTGTGGTATATTCAATGGCATTCAAACACTCCCTTCAACTTTTTCAATGCTGGGCATTTGACATGACACCTTAGCAATCTAGGCAATGAATGTGATGATTGATTGACATTTTTGAATATGGTATGGTATGAGGTTTTTTGTTTTTAGTATTGATAATGCTCATTTGAGCATTGCTCTTGACACCTGGAGCTTTGATTGACAAAACCCTAAATACTTGTGAACCACCCGTGGATGCTCTTGATGCGTTGGATTTAAGGAGCACTTAGATGCTTGTATATGTCACCTGAGCTCGACCACTTGGCGTTTGGTTTTTATTCTTTTTGTAGTGGGAAATATCCCACATACACAAGGGATAGAAAAATATAACACTTTATATTACCAACCGCTTTCAACTTGAATCGACCTGTAGTGCATGGCTCCTTATGACTCCTTCTTGGTGCCTTATGTGCTTAATGACATGTGAAATCGAATGTGGGCGCATTATATGCTTGGTTCTTGGTCTCTGACATGAGAAATCAAATGTGGGCACATTATATGCTTGGTTCTTGGTCTCTGACATGAGAAATTGAATGTGGGCACAATCCTCAAACACTTGGTGCGAGTGCTCGATGCTTGTGATATATGCTTGGTTTTTGGTCTCTAGTGCTTAATGACACGTGGAATCAAATGTGGGCGCAATCCTCGAACACTTGGTGCGAGTGCTCGATGATGCTTGTGATATATGCTTGGTTCTTGGTCTCTGGTGCTTAATGATATGTGAAATCTATTTGCTCCATCCCCACCCTCATAGAAATGAGGGGGAGGGTGGGGGTGGGGTTGCGGAAAATTTAAGAGAAATGAGGGTGAGGGGGAGGGTGCCATCCCCACCCTCATAGAAATGAGGGGGAGGCTGGAGGTGTGGAAAATATAAGAGAAATGAGGGTGAGGGTGAGGGTGAGGGTGCCGATAGGGAAAATACCCCCATCCACACCTCCACCCTCATTTCTCTTATATTTTCTCCACCCCCACCCTCATTTCTCTTATATTTTCTCCACCCCCACCCTCATTTCTCTTATATTTTCCCCACCCTCACCCTCACCCTCATATATATGAATACATTTCTCTTATATTTGACGCACCCCCACCCTCATATATATGAGGGTAAATACATTTCTCTTATATTTTCCTGACCCCCACCCTCATATATTTGAGGGTGAGGTTGGGGGTGGGGCAAATATAAGAGAAATGTATAAATGTATAAATATAAGAGAAATGTACACCCTCATATATATGAGGGTGGGGGTGGGGATAGGGCAAATATAAGAGAAATGTATAAATACATTTCTCTTATATTTTCCCGACCCCTACCCGCACCCTCATAATGGGGAAAATATAAGAGAAATGTATATATGAGGGTGAGGGTGAGGGTGGGGGTGCAGAAAATATAAGAGAAATGTATAAATATGAGGGTGGGGATGGAGCAAATATAAGAGAAATGTATTTATATGTATTTATACATTTCTCTTATATTTTCCTCACCCCCACCCTCATATATTTCTACATATGAGAAATGTGGCAAATATAAGAGAAATGTATTTATACATTTCTCTTATATTTGCCTCACCCCCACCCTCATATTTATACATTTCTCTTATATTCCCCCCCTTTATACACTTCTCTTATATTTTCCGCACCCCCACCCTCACCCTCATATTTATACATTTCTCTTATATTTTCTCCACCCCCACCCTCATATATAAGAGAAATGTGTAAATATGAGGGTGAGGGTGAGGGTGGGGGTAGGGCAAATATAAGAGAAATGTGTATAAATACATTTCTCTTATATTTTCCCCACCCCCATTCCCACACTCGCCACCCCCACCCTCACCCTCACCCTCATATTTATACATTTCTCTTATATTTGTCCTACCCCCATCTCCACCCTCATATTTATACATTTCTCTTATATTTTCCCCACCCCCACCCTCACCCTCATATATAAATACATTTCTCTTATATTTTCCCTACCTCGACCCCCACCCTCATAATACACTTCTCTTATATTTGCCTCACCCCCGCCCTCACCCTCATATATAAATACATTTCTCTTATATTTTCCTCACCCCGACCCTCATATATATATGGGGGTGGGGCAAATATAGGAGAAATGTATTTACCCCCACCCTCATATAAATACATTTATCTTATATTTGCCCCAACCCCACCCTTATATAAGATTCTTGTGATATATGCTTGGTTCTTGGTCTTTGGTGCTTAATGACATGTGAAATTGAATGTGGGCACAATCCTCAAACGCTTGGCGTGAGTGCTCGACGATGCTTGTGATATATGCTTGGTTCTTGGTCTTTGGTGCTTAATGACATGTGAAATCGAATGTGGGTGTGCGAGTGCTCGATGATGCTTGTGATATATGCTTGGTTCTTGGTCTTTGGTGCTTAATGACATGTGAAATCGAATGTGGGCACAATCCTCGAACACTTGGTGCAAGTGCTCGATGTTTGTGATATATGCTTGGTTCTTGGTCTCTGGTGCTTAATGTCATGTGACATCGAATTAGACCAAGATTCTTTTTATAAACATAGAAATCCTGCATATTAAGTTTATAAAAATCCTACATATTAGCCCAAGAGGTAATATATCAAACAAAATTCACTTTTATAAAAATCTTGAAATATGCTTTTGGAATAAATAGGTGTCTGTAGCTCATTTTGATCAATAATGCTACTTTTTCCTTACCAAAACCATGATGTTTCTGCAGCCAATAATTTTTTTTTGACATAGCAGCTTAAGTGCTAACAGTATTGCTATATGAAGTTAATGGATCTGTCCACAACGTTCAGCGTTTTTGGTTCCCATTATTTCAGATCTAAGAAGATCTCTTGCACCTCACAGATTTGCTGCCACCAAAAGTACACAACAACTAGTATTGATAAACTCGCAATTGCAATTGGACTTCCCATAGTTATTATTTTGAGATGATACAACCTAGCAGCAATAGCAACAATATCTCTTGTTGACCTATATGACCCCCACTTAAGTACCTTCGTATTCACCAGCAGTGAAGTCTTTTACGAAAGGTTGAGATTCCGTTGAGAAAGGGTTTGCAACGACTTCCATAGAGCAAGATGCGGATGTAGCAGTCGATCCATGTTTTTCAGAACAAAAATATTATTACCCATTGTATACATATCGACCATTGCATCTTAAGAAGGTGAATGAGATAATATCAACTGAGATAACCTACGATTCAGAGCCAGGTTTTGGCAAGTGTCGAGATGCTAATGCACTAGAATGACATGATCTCTTCGACCTGCAATTGGGATACAGACAAAGTTAGGAGGTAAAAGATGTAACGTGCTTCGAATAAATATGAGAGTAGTACCTGCTACCGCTGGATTAATTACAATGATCGATCCACACTAGGGATAGACCAACAATAGACCAATGATCGATCCACATATCTGAAAGGTGATATGTTCGATCGAAGAAGCCTGAAACACGATGAATAGTGAAATCGATAGATAGACAAGGAGACAATGTGTGTGATTGCACTGTCTTCCCCCACAATTTTTCCTCAACAAAAAAAACCGTGCCCATTCTAACAAGAACATGCATTGGAGAGAAGAACCACACACAAGAAAATACACACATGGAGGAGACAGAACCAGCATCCCATGCACAACAAGAAAAAATCAAAGAACAGTTGAAAATGATTCAGATTCAGTTAATAAGTTGGCGAAATATTTGACATTAGAGGGGCCGAGGCCATTGCCATTGCTTGCAGTAAGAGAACATGCAGATCGAGGAGGTCTTTGTTTTTCTGGCATTTTTAAATCTGGTCTTGTTTGCATTCATGCCTTGAAATAGATTTATATCAATACTTGTTCACCTGCAATAATAACAAGTCGAAATTGAGGGATATATTAGTTTGGGGATTGGTACTAATGCGCTCTATTAATATGTGGGTTACTATCTTGCAAAAGTAATTATTGAAAGATAAATGAGCAACTATCTTGCAAAAGTAATTATGCAAAGATAAATGAGCAATTTACGATCCCACCTTGCATCAAGGTGAGACTTGTTGTAATATTTTATGAAATAATTGGGTTGCAAGTTGGTGTAGAATTTGGTGGAAAACAATTTTTTTTTTTTTTTTATGACTTGGTGGTATAAGGCTTAAACTTGAGGATACCTTAAATGTGTATGGAATCCCTTCCAAATAGTGGTTGTAAAAGAAAATAAAAGTCGACGACTTCTAATTATATTTGGGCAAATATCATTGTCATCGCAAAGAGGATATCACAATAAAATCAAATTTAAGTTGAATTGCATTGTAATTGTTGAGTGCATTCTCGATTGAACTTGACACCCTCCAACTTATGAGTCTAAATTGAAATAGTTGGGTCTTATTGTCAAAGAGTGTATTTGCAAGAAGCCCTTTTTTTTGTCAAGTCAGTCACATTTTTATACCAAGACCTACCTACACAAGAATACCACATTCAATGTTTTTAAATAGCTCGAAGTCAAGAATGATTAGAGTTACTGAATACTCTAATACTCATTGCTGGGAATAACACAATCATAATCAACAAAATAATTCTTCAACCTGTTCTAACTTGTTTGTAAGTTTCACAACCAAAGTTGAACTTCTTCAATCTCAATCACAGATCCAACAACTCAAGAATACCCAAAATCTACAACATTATGAATTAGTCTTTGTTCAAAACAATCTTTTATTCGAATTTAATGTTCATTAATTTCAAATTCCAGATTCCAATCGACAGTCAACATAGGATCAACACAATAATGTAGTGATATATGAAGATTCAAATGATGTCGAACTTGAATTTTGAGAATTCATTGATGAAAATTTTTCAATGGTGTAGGAACATGCATAAATTTTCAAGCAACATATTTAAAATAATTTTTCCAATCCTATCATTAGACCGTGGGAAGAAATTTGCAATAACAAACAAATAACATGGCTCATAAATGATAAGGAGGTTTCCTTTCATATTTCTGACTATTCAAGACCAATCAACTTCTAGAATGCACGATTTCTTTAAGGAGATTCCACTTCACCTCGTTAAGTTCAACATCAGAATGCTAAATGTCAACATTGTCATTGAGTTGGTCACATGGAAGACAAATCATCTTTCAGCCTTCTTCTTTTGATCTCCATCCTTGTCTTCATTGTGGGAAGACAAATCATCTTTCAAACAAATGTGAAAGAAGAAGGTTCATAAACGAACACTTCATTATGGATGGATTAGCACTTGTTGATGGCATCTGGCACTGAAGATTTTGCTTAATTCTTACTGTCGAGTTTAGAAACATGTAAAGAAATATATAAATGATGAAATTATAAAAGCAAAGATGGATTTGAATGTCCTTAATCAATTGTTACAGATGATGATTTTGGGCATGGATGGGGCCCAATTCTAAATATTTTCTTGAATTGAAAATTGAGTCGATGATTCCAAAATTGTACTCTCTTNGAGGGGGTACAATGATGAGTGAAAATGGTTAGTGGTAAATTGAAACCACCAAATGAAGTGAAAATGGTTAGTGGTCAACCAAAACCATTAGATATAGTGATGAATTGGTTAAGGGTAACCCGCAAGAAAATCCATGATGTCTCACCTTTTAGCTAACAAAGGGGGCAATATTAATGATGATTGTTAGACTTCAAGTTTCAACAAAACAAGAAAAATGCCAAATAAGAAACAAAATTGTGTAGATGGCAGACTTAGACAAACAAAACACGAAATGGGCAAAAAGAACAACGATAAGAGCGTTGCAAATATTTCACCACTTGTGATAAATTGCTAATTTTGGCACTTTGAGGTTTTGTATTTTTATGTGACATGCATTGATGTGATCAAGTTTTCCACGACATGATTGATTAAGGATTTGAGCAGTTCTAGCGAGACTCTTGGTTTACTACTCCGTAGTTATTTGACATAATTATGGTTCAATATCTTACAATTGGATCATACACAATATTCAAGATTGGGATGCTAATTGACACTATTTGTGTGTCATTTTCTGAGAACATTTTTGTGGAGATTTTGTTCACCTAGATGGTCATTTGACCTAGAGGAGGACAACTAGATCCATCTGCATTGTTTCTTGGCATTTTATTTGGTTGTCAAGCATTTTCAGGGATGTGTCATATTTGCAGCCGATTCACTTCTCATGATCCTCTCTCGTCATTTATTGTAGTTCACATCAGTGAACAATTAGAAACATTTTTTCTCACATGTTTACATAGTGGGATTTTCTAGATTCTATGATTTTTTTATCATCTAGATTTGACGATTTTTCAGGAAGATCTTAATCGAGGCTCAATTCAAGAGTTTTAGATTGAAGAATTGAAGATGATACTAGTTTATGCACTAATTCTTGTTTCCTTGCTAGTATAATTGTTCAGTCTTATGATTGAGGGGGGATTGTTACCCTGTAACTCCCTATATAATCATGAAATCCTACACCACCTTTATGTATTTCATATTATAGGATATAGTTGTATCATTGGAATGAATATTGTAATGAAAATGAGAATGGCTTAAAGTGTTTTTCACCAAGTTATTGTGTCTTGTTTGTGTTCTATTTTCTTACAAATACATGAGATTTCTAAAATACGTACAAGTTCTAGAGATGCCATGTCCAAAATTTTAGGAAACAAGGAAATGGATGATTAGAAACATCAAACATACAACAATTGCAAACATTAAATTCAAATAGACAAGGATATGATCATTTGTTGATTCATCATAGATTCACAATAATCATGAGTTACTACACTAGTAAAGGAAAATAATATCATTGAAAATTTGCCTTTATAAGGTAGGAAATATCACCAACCAACGATATCCAACGGTCTTATCTATATAGCATGTATTAGAAGCTTCTCGTGGTGTGGAACTTGAAAAATTCATTGCTCTCATTGAAGGAGAATCTTCAACCAAAGCAAGATAAGAGAAAGTAATGTTCAAGATAGGATCCTTAAGATTCAGATCCCAATCCTTTAAAAGCTATGATTAATAGTCCTTTTGGGGGAGATAAGGTGAATATTGGAATGTAAAACAAAGTTTTATCCTTGTTTTAACCTAATCCATTATGTTTTATTGAGTACTAGGATGAAGACAAAGGTGCTCCAATCTCTTTGTTGTTGGATATTGAGCCACTTGTGAAAGAACATAATGGCAAGGGATGAAGATTGAAACTCCTCTGAAATTTCTATATGAATGATCCATTGTTCCATAGATGTTAGTTTTCTCATTGTCAATGGCTATGAGATCTGTGAAATTTTATTTTCTAAAAGCAAATATTGCAAATCTAAGTAGTGTGGGTACACGTTTACGAGGGTTGGATTCTTTGTACATGTATTCATACCCATGTATCATAAACATATCCGTACCTTGTTTTACCCTACAACACCTTTGCATACTTGTTGTACCTAGGTGAATTTGGAGACATACCCTAGTTTTAGGTATGTCGATGCCAATTTAGCAAGAACAAAGTCATTTTTAATAATTAAAAAGCCCCAATAATGTTGCATTTAGGGAATGCCCAAAAAAAATACCTTAAATAACTAAATGTTTTCTCCTTTTGTACCTTTAAATCCTAATTTTATGCTCTTACATTTTTAGTTAGGCTATGTGAGCTTGGAAGAGAATGATAGAGAAGAAGAGAGGACATAAAACATTGTTCATTGTTTTTATTGCAGGAAATTGTTGTATATGCTAGTTGTTACATTAATCATTCTTGATCATTATCAACATTCTTTTCTCCTTGGGTCTCCATATTTTAGTGTCATTAAGTTTGAAGTTTCATATTTTTCTTTTTGTCATTTCCACACCATGTTTGGAAAGGAAAGGAATGCCAATGTTAAATGTTGAATCATGAATGTTAATTGATGGATGGTGGACATTGGAATGATTTGTAAAAGAATTCATTGCTCATTTACATTAATTTCAATGATTTTTTTCTATATATTATTGTATATATGAAATTTGATATCTACATCAACTTTGGCAAACCTCAATCTATTGCTTAAAAAAGTGTTGGACCTAAACCCACTCCCACATATGCGTACTTTTGGAAACTTAGCTACAAATTGATTGTGAACATTTCCTTGCTCTCATTGGGGATTTAATTTTCCCATTGTTGGGACTAATGTGTGCTTCATCATTATATTTCATATTCAATGTATATGTCAAAATATGCAAAAGGGCGTGGAACTTATGTCGCCTATTAAATGTTTACCATCCTCACATGATCAATAAAGTTTTTCACAAGAAGTGTTTTGTTTTCATTCTTATTTTTATTATATTAATTGTGTTCTTAATCATAATGTCCATATCCTCATACACCTCTTTTCAATAAGGCATGTCTACCAATTTTATGAAGTAATATATATCTATCTCAACCTCAAATCTATTAAACATCGAGAGGGATAAGAAAATCTAGGTGAAAATATCTTGCCACTTGAAGATTTAAGGGTAAGATGGTTCTATGCCATTTTTTTTGTAACATTATGAATCTATGCTATCTTATGAGGGGATTTTTTTCAATTCGATGGTTCACACTTGATACTACACGTGATTTTGTGTGACAACTTGTTTTTTTTTATTGCTTTATAGGTAATGCATTTATTAGGGAAACCCACAGGGCACTTCCCCTCATTCTAAGGATGATAGCCAAGGTAAACGAAATTCGTCATGTCTCAAGGCCAGGTCAACACCTCAACAACAATTAATTCATAAAGAGAAAACATGCCACAAAGTGGGATTTGAATTTGTGTACGGGAGGAAACAACTTTTCATCTCAGCTACTCAAGATACACCCAATTGAAAACAACTTGTAATTTTGTCAAAGTTGTCACTATGTGTTTTCTCTTGGTGCATATGTTTTTTATTGTTTTATTTTTTATAGGCTCCCAACAACTATTGTTTTCTATGGATTTGGAAAATGTCGTGGACGATTGGTGATAATGTGTTAGGGTTATGAAAATTTATGCAATTTTTTCAAATTCTTATGGTTTTCACTATTTCCTAGACATTTCTATGTCTATGCATATATTCAGTCTTTGATGGCGCCTATGTGGAAACATTGCACCGATCTAATGGTTTTCTTGTGTTGATTTGTGACATACACATTTCTCCAATACATGTGATCATTTCTTGTTCGTTGATGATGTTGGTATTTAAGAGCCTGCATACAACATTAATTGCAGTAAAAAGTTGACAATAAATGACAAATAAATCACTCACATAACCCACGATATTTACATGGTAAAACCCCAACGATGTGTCAAGGAAATATCCATGGGGAAAGGTATCAATATATTTATTTTTCAAGATAGGATTACAATCAGGCTTACAACCATATACATGTCTCGAGCTTCATAGATATACATCTATCTTGGAACCGTTACATAACAAGAACTACCACCCATTATACAAACGTCCACTGGTTTCGTAAACTAACATCACCAAATATTTACATAATTAAATTTTAGTTTTTACATTTTCTTTTAATTGATTGTTGTCACATTTTAACAATCTCCACCTTGAAAAAAATTTACTTGATACCTTTCCCAAACCCATTCATCACCTCTTTTGCAAGAGAAGAGAAGCCAAACACCACTGCGACTTCTCTAATAGTACTAGTTTCGTGAACATGTCTGCACAATTTTCTCCATTATGGACCATTCTGCCTTCATTAGTAACCTGTCTTAAAAAATGATGTATTGTCCCCTTTTGATACGTTGGATGATTAGTCAAATGCACAACACTTTGACCACCATGGAACACCTTATCCTGTACTCGTCCAAAATTACCTAATAGACCATTGCATTCATGCAATACATAACCTAAGGTTTGTCAGACCATTTAATATCCTAGAAAGGATCATACTAATTTCTTATAAGCTTGAGCTTCCACCCCATCTAAGAAAGATGGACAATGTATTTCATGTTTCCGTACTTAGGAATTATGTACCTGATCCATCCCATGTGTTGAAATTTGAGGTATTATAGGTTTCCGAGGAGGGATCCCTTCATGTAGAACCATTCTCTATACTGGACCACATGATTCGGGGGCTTAGGAGTAGAGAAATTGAACAAGTCAAGGTCCAATGGGACCAATACAACCCATGGTCTACTACCTGGGAGGATGCATAGACCACGCATCGCGATTTTTCTTGTCTTTTTGATTATTTTCTTTTATGAGTCACCTTGAATTTCCTAACTTAAATTAGATACATACATATCCCATATGGGAGTTTTTGGATGAATATTTCTTTTTATATCCTAACTAGTGTTGATTGAGATAAATACTATATGTCGATGTGATCACTCTACATATGCTCTATGGTTAATTAATAATGTTATGCTATATTAAGAACCCTATGGTATTTACATATGATGTCATGTTATGTTAATATGTGATTCCTTTTAATTATGTTGAGGAAAGACTATGTCTTTGATAAAGATGTGTCAAGGTTATATTTCTTATAATAGTATCACTTGATGTGATGACATGGTATAATTGCATGTAATTTTTTTATGATAAAATGTTTTATGATGTTATGCATGAACATGTGGTGATGAAAATGATGTTGTATTCTCATGATGAAATGCGAAATTTAGCATGTGGATTCTTTATATAATATGTTGATATTATGATTATAACTAATGCATTGATGGCATGTTGAGAGGTGGTGATTGGTAGGAAAATCCACCAGTGGGTCAAGCGGGTTGATTTATTTGATGATCTCATGGGATCCCATACCTATGAAGGAAAATATATACAAAGTAACACCTTATGGGATGGGGACAAACTAAATCAACCAACCTATGCCAATGTTTTTTTTTTTTTCTTCGTGTATAATTCTCCATGGAAATGGGACCATATTGAGATTGCCAAAGTACTTGATATTCGAATTGTGATGCCAAAGTCCCGTACAAGGACTTGAGTGTTGCTCACTGGTGGAGTTGTGGGATTGGACTTCGATTCTTGGGGTTGTGTACCCAAGGGAGTATAAGGAGGGAGTTTTTTGTCTAGCCTTTCAAGATGCCTTGGTCTAGTGCCTTAGAGCCCTGATAAACTGAGATGCCTTGGTTTTGTGCCTTAGAGACCTAATAGACAAAGATGAGGTCTGGTGCCTTAGAAACCTAATAGACCAAGATGAGGTCTAGTGCCTTAGAGCCTCGATATACCAAGATGAGGTTTGGTGCATTAGAGTCCTAATAGATTGAGAGGCTTTAAGCATGGTTCCAAAAATTGGGAAGAACTACTATAGTGTTGCTCACGCTTCTTGGGAGATTTCGATGCATGCTATAGTCACTTGGGTGGCTTTGCATTATTCCAACAGAGGGTGTTGTGGATTATATGAGGAGAAAATTAAAAACTTATAAGTAACATAATTAATTTTATTTCTGGGACAAAGTTCCTTGAAGTCGAGGGAGTATGTAATGCCCCATATTATTAAATAAATAATAATAATAATAAATAAATAAATAAATAAACTAAACTAAAAAGTATGAAAATAGAAGAAAATAAGTAATAAATAAAGTAAAAGTTTAAAGTAAATAAATAAAAATAATTAATTTATTAATAGAATAAAGGGGAAAATAAGAAAAGATAAATTTAAGAAAAACTAAATTAAGCAAAGTTAAGACAAGAAAAAGGAAGCTGCATGGTGACAAGTGGAATCTATGCATGAGGTTTCTTTGCATGGATGGACAAAGGAATTCTATTTAAATGGAGGAGGAGAAGGATGTAGGCATCTTTGGTTAGGGCTTAGAAAAATTCTTGGAAAGTAAGGATTTGACATTAGCATAGGTAGTTGATTGAGGGCTTGAGGGATATCAGTTGTTTTGGTTGAGGGGTTGGTTGGGTGGAGAGTCATCCCCCACACCCTATTGTGGTCAATGAGATCAAATATTTGAGCCTACCGGTTCTACACTCACTTGTGTTGTAAGTAATTGAGTGCATCACTCTTAGGTACGTTCCTCACCATTTTTATGTCATGGGTATTACACAAAGAGTAAGATAATTTCCTTTATTTTTATTAGTCTATGGTTATAAATTATGTGTTTTTTGTATCTTGTTTATTGATTTCATGTAAGAGAGTTTTAATGGATAGATGAGCCATTACACCCTCTCTCTTGTGGAAAATTAGCCCCCATGACTCCACCCTTGGCCATCTATAGCTGGTGATGCATTTTGTTTTATTATTTTTGATATACAATGTTTACATATTACATCACTTGCCCATGACAATACATCACATTTACAAATATACATTGCTAATATGGGGATTAAAAATTCGGGTGTTACATTCCCATCCGCCTACATTTTTCACCGTCCTCGGTGCACATCACCATATCGGTGTACACATACATACAAAATTTTACCTCACAATACTTGGTAACTTCACAGTGTAATGACTCCTACAACAATTCCAACCAACAATCTCTCATTCCCCTCAACGTGCACAACCCAAGAAAGTGTACCTCCTTTTCTGCATTGCATTTCCTTGGGTTGTCCCACTTCCCTTGTAGGACTCCAATACAACTCATATATGAAGTGTAAGAGTTGTAGCTGCAAGAACTCTAGATACAAAATTGAGTATTTGTATACTTATATACAAATGTACATTTAGATTTCTTTAAAATATGAAAAAAATTGCGTGTACTCCCACATGTTCTTCTCGTTCTCCAATGTGGCATCTTTAGGAACATAACAAGTCCACTGGAAATTTACCAGGTCAATGGATTAATTCTTGAGAACTTTGGTTTTTTGGTCTAGGATGTAGAATGACTCCACCCAAAAGTCCCTTTCATGTTCCACTTGGATCACAATCCAATCAATCATGTGGTTAGAATCAAACACATAATTCTTGAATAAAGACACATGAAACACTTTAAATTTTTGTGTATGCAGGAAATGCAAACATGCATGCAAATAAGCCTATTCTCTCCAGGACTTAAAATGGATCACAATATCTCGTTGCCAAATTTGGGAAACTTCCCAATTTTAATGAGATACTTTTATCCTTTACTTTTAGAAACACATGCTCACTCACTATGAATTCCTTGTGTGCCCTACCTTTATTCGCATAACTCTTTTTCTCATCTTGAGCAACCTTTAAAGTTTTCCTAATTTTTACCATTTGGTCTTTTATTTCCCTTAGCAGTTCTAGCCCAATAACAACTTTGTTTGCTGGGTTTTCCCATCTCACTACCATGTTGCATTTTCTGCCATACAAGACTTCAAACATACTCATCTTCAAAGATGCTTGATACCCATTGTTGTAAGAAAAATCAACCAAATGAATATATTCTTCCCACCTGGAAGGATTGTCCATTACATACATTCTAAGCATATATTGAATTATTTGGTTGACCCTCTTTGTCTGCCCATTCGACTATGGATGGCATGATGTGGTAAAATTCAGATTTATCCCAAATATTTTCAACAACTCTTTCCAAAAATTTGAAATGAACTTGTTATCTCTATTTGACACTATTTCATTAGGCACCCCATGTAGCCTAGAAATTTATTTCATATAAATTTATGCAATGTTGTTTTCCTTATGAGTCATCTTGACTGGAATAAAATATGTAGCTTTTGTAGGATTGTCCACCACTACCATGATGGAATCATGTTTTCTTGTTGTTCTGGGCAATTTAGTTATCAAATATATTGTAACCACTTCCCATTTCCATTATGGAATGGGAAATGGATGTTGTAACACCCCAATTTTAATTCCATGATCAATTTATAATCAATTATCTTTAGCCAAAGGTGTATCTCAACATAGATATATTATTTCCATGCCATGCCATATAAACAATGTAAATTGTATTATTGTCTAATAAATAAAGGCTAAACATCCGACTGAGGTGTGGAGCACAAGTACTAGCCATGCTACCGCGATTGATAATTGGTGAGGGGAATTGGGAATTACATTGTTGACCCAAAGAGTTATCCTTCACCTAAAATATCCTTAGTACCTAAATTTATTTGAAGTGTATTGCCCTCTTTTCCTCTATATTCAAAAGGAGACAATTAATGAGAAAACACTCAATGGTTGAACACTTATATCCTACCTTCATGAAAGTACAAGGAAAACGACTGGGTCAATTGGCAGTTATTAGCTAAACGTATTGCAGTAAATACCTCGTGTTGGGAAGTAAACTCAGAGAAGCTTCAGATAGAAACAAGAGAAAAGAATCTGAGGAGGGGGGATTTTCTAGAAAGAGGGGAAAAGAAAGAACCAG
>JASDQU010100503.1:244278-318087 GCA_032191745.1 Picea mariana | reverse complement strand
AACATGAATGGTGTATGGGGAGAACAAAGAGAGAGATCAACAAAAGAGTGGGATTTATTGTAGAATTTTATAGTAAGGAGTACCTAGGCTGACTAGAGCATAAAGGGTCACAAGTATGATGCTTGTTGGGTTGTGAATGGGTAAAGAGAAGGGAGGGAACTGAGGGAGTGTAAAGGTAGTGAGTGGTCCTCCCTTGTGTAGTTAGAACCAAATGGGAAAGCATCCGAGAGATTCGTGGTGACCCTAATGGTTAGAAGGATTCATGTTGTAGTTTTTAAGTGAAGGAGAGTGGACTTCATGTTTAACTGAGAGTTCCTTGAGAGAAACCTGAGTGTTCCCCTAGTGGTATCAAGGATTGTCACAAGGTTGGCATGCTATAGAATAATTAAGTGCAACAGAGCCTACAGTAGGGTGGAGAAGCACTCACCCTTAGTCAGTTGCATAACTAGCAGTTTTGAACACATAAGTGTAATGGCATGATTTATGGGTTTGGTTCTTGTTCCATTTACAAGACTTTTGTGGTTATGTAATTATGAATATGTGATTGTTTAGTGAGAGACTACATGATTTATAAGTAGGAATTATGAATTGAAGGTTGAATGTTCTTGACTCTGATACTTACATGTATCTAGTTCATTTATCAAATCACTGTCTTCATGAAGGTAGAAAAGAATGGAAAAGTCTATGCCTCATTCACTTGAAGGCCCTATATTTCATACTTTGGTAGATTTCCTATAGGGATAAATTGTAAAGGCCCATGGATGAAATCCCACATCTGGAATAGGCATGGATTTCCTACATGTGAAATTATTGTAATTCATAGAATAGTTTTATTAGTGGGTTTCCCATATTTGTATGTATATGAAGAGGATCTTAGGTTCAATGTTCCCAAAATGCTCTGAGAAAATAATGTTTTGGAGAAGGATTTGTTCCTTGGGATTATTTGAATCCTTGTCCAGGCATGGAGTTAATTATGGAACCCCTGTAACTAGAATTGTGGGCAACCAAGCTAGTCGAGCCTTTGATAAATCAACCAATTGTGGGGATGAATCTTAACCATCCATCAATAGATAAGGATGATCTAGACCATCCACAAAGAGGTCTAGGGAACATGCTTATGGGAGAATTATTGCGATGGGAAAAGCCTTGTGGTGAAGCTCCTAAGTGAATTCTTGAGGATAAGTTTTTTACCACGAAAGGGTATGTTTTCCACAAAATATTTCCAAGTAAGTATCTGTTGAAGAGAGTCCATGGGATGGAGCCTGATTGATGCATGGGTTTCAGCCATTGAAGAATTAGAAATCAATAGAGTGTGGAATCTTTGGGAAAAGGCCATGAGAACAAGCCAATGAGTGACGAGAATCATTGATATTTAGGAGGTCAGATTTAGATTGTCGAATCTGATGGGCCCAAGAGCCTGCTAAGTAACATGTTAGTTTGGGAGGATGCAATGATATGGACCATTGATCTTGACTAGTCCGAGCCATCTGATCTTGTGGGAAACATGTTCTCTCGAAAGGGGCCAGGAGGAGAGTGACACATCAACAACTAGAAATTCAAATGGGTCTGAGGTTGCCACGTGGTTCGTGACATGTGGAGGGAGACACGTTTCCTCTTGTAGTAGAGTTGGAATGAGTGAAAGAGATTAAGAGGTGATCACATTTTGGATCTGTGAATATCTAGACCATTGTTTGAAGGTGATTTGGACCATCCGATATCGCTATGGGAAGGTTGTTGTGGGATACAATCGTGGGATGATTTATGTGTGTGTGATAGTCCCAAGGATACAAGCTGCAGGCCACGGTGTTGCAAGAAGGATATGTCCACAAGCTTTGCAAGATTTTGATTGAGGGGATTCAAAGGAGCACAGTGATTTGGAAGACCATGGAAATTACCATGCGTGAATAGGAGTAACCTGCTAGTGTTGCAGGCTTAGAAGATGAAGACTCCTGATAGGTCCACATGCACATGGATGCCAGTAGACTAGTGAAATCAGCATGTAGGTGATGGATGGATCCACATGGAGGTCACATGGACATGATGATGTTATCATAGAACATTCTCGAGGAATATTTAGGATGCTATAAATTTCAATCAAAAATTTGGATTCTAGCATGGTTACATTAGTTGGAAAGCTCTCAAGGAGAAGAATCTATCTACGGGTTTAGAATTAATAAAGGAGTCAAGGTTGGAAAAGGAATTTTGGACACCCCACCAGCTTAAGGAAGGGTTAGGGGGTTAGGTGTGTTACAAAGTAAGGAAGGGTCAGGGGGTTAGGTGTGTTACAAAGTAAGGAAGGGTCAGGGGGTTAGGTGTGTTACAAAGTGGTATAAGAGTAGAGTTCAATTCTGTGCTTGGATGGGCCAAGGAACAATCACGAGATTGGTATATCAATACCAAGAGGACCCTGTTAGAATTTTTTTTCTCTGCATTAAAATGTTAAATTACCAGCTACACAAACTTCTTAAAAGGATCGTAGACCAAATTTTGTTTTCAAAATCCTTTACAACAGAAAACTACATTTGAACTAGGATGACCCCAACAAAGAATTTAATCATTCTAAGGAACACTAGGAACATATCCATAAGTGTGAATGGCAACTAGGATAGAGCCCTGAATTGGGGGTTTGTTGAGAGCCATTGAAATCCTTATCAAGGCCTAATGATGGCATGCATTTTAAGTGTGTGATTAGATAACTTTGACATGTTGGTTCAACATTGAGAGGAACACAACGCACTGAAGGAAATCACAACATAATTGGCTATTTGGAATGGAGAGAAACCTTAGATATCATAAATGATGAATCATATGAGAGGAGGGTTATGGGAAACTCCTCCAAGCTTGGTAGAGCTAGATAAGGTCTAAAGGTTGAATTTAGAGTTATATGATTGATAAGTGAATCTTATTAGAGAAAGTGGATTAGATATTGGACCTGAGTGATTATATATCATCCATAGAGGTGGGATTATTAAGCTTGATGCAAGGACTGTGCCTACAGGGTTCAGGGACAAAGTACATAGTCTCTTACAATAGTAAATGCTACTTATACAAATACTAATACCTTTACCAATAACAATTTGTGTTTGAGGAATTGAGTAATTCCAATAGTAATATTAAGCTTATATTTTTCATTTGGAAAGTCCCTTGAATTGTTGATTTATTTCACTAGGGAGGTAAGCTGCAAGAGTATAAGAGTGCCTAAGTGTTGAGGGAAACAAAGTAATGCACCCTCTAGAAACCTTGGCTTGATTGAGGAATTATGAAGCTTTGATTTATGAGATGGGTAGTTGCTGTCAGATGGAATCAATACCTAGAAGGGAATAGGCCACATGATTGGAAAGTATAGGTGAGAGGTCTCTATTAAAGAGATTGGAACAGAGCTGCAAGGTGTAGGCTCTTGCAATACACATAAAAGTGTAGTCGAATCTCAATGAAAGGGTACAATCAAGATGTTGACTAGTGAAGGACATGGCCAAGAAATGCAACAATGAGAATGAGGGGAAATATCTCAACTTAACTTCTTATATTTGAATTCTTTCTCAGTTTTGAAAAGACTGTTGTATGCTACTGATTTAGAGCATAGAAAGCTAGAATGCATAGAAACTGATAGGAAAAAAAATGAAATGTTAGGTGAATAAAGACATGCTACAAATGCATATGATAATTATGAGCATACACATAATTGACATATATACTTATTAAGAAGTATACTAACATAAACTATTATGATGAATATATATGATCAATGATGATTAGGCAACCAGGAAGGGTTGACATCATGGATGACAGTGCTAGGGATGCTACATACAACCTTGTGAGGAGAAGGCTCTGTATAATGAGGTTATGGTCCAAAATTTGGAAAAACGAGTGTGTGAACCTCCTTGAGACACCAATGGAACATGTAGCATCCATTACTTGATGAAAACCATACATGTATGGGTTGATAGGCTCAAATGGTGATAGGGAATTTAGGTAAGGATTTCCTTAGTAGAAGTTTAAGGATTGAAAATGAGTGAGAACAAATGGTTAAAGGAAATAGGAATTGGTATTGCTATGCCCTGGACAATTATGTGATTTCCTAGTGATTCCATAACATATACTATGTTTTATAATAATAATGCAAGAGTGATATTTTGTTGTTTGGTTGCCACGAGAAATAGGGAATCAAAATTATGAATATGCCCGTGAGACTATCATGAGAATGACTGTAATCTCTCATAAGAAAAGGATGGTATTAGTTAACAAAATATATGTATGAGAACAATAAGGAAAATGTACAGATGGTGCACCTACTTGCTAGTATTTGTATGTGTGTTTATGCTTGAGAAGCATGGTTTGATTGTGTATTGGGATGCTTCGTATGGATGCATGCATGAGTTGGTTAATTGTTAAGAAAAATTAATAAGTGTTATGGATACATAGATGACCCTGTTTTGAAGGTCTAATTTTTTTGTTTGGATAATAGCTTGAAAAGGTTGTATGCCATTCTTCAAAATGAAATTTAGGGTGAAATGTTGAATGAGAAAGTGAGAAAATATGCTTTGTTGACCATGAAAAGAAGGCAACACACTTTTGATTATTCCTTTAAAGTTTTCATGTGAATGAGTGTGAACATTCATGAGTTGAATGAATTTAAATAGATGAGTATAATTATGAAAGGTTGTTAATTATAGGAACACACACACACACACTATGCTGATGTATATGGTTAAAGTTCTTGAAGGCACGATGTGAATCCAAGTTGATAGATTATAGACACTTGTTTGAATGTATGTATGCCTACATTATTTTTGGGATATTGGGTGAATAACTGAAATGATAAATTTCATGCTAACTAACGGTTGAGATCATTTTAGGAAATGATGGATATGCAACAAGGAAGGTTTCATATTGAGGAAGTTTCCATGTGATTAGGCTATGTGAAGACTCTATCAAGAGAACAAAGCCGTAGAACTTATGATTGCTGGAAAATTAGATAATAGGATGCAAATCCTAGTTGGATAAGAACCCTAGACTACATTAAAAAGAGAAGAAGATACTACATGTATGAAAGACATTCAAATGAAATGCCAATTATTTTGAAATTCTATATGGATATATGCAGAATGCATTGGTTCATAATTAAATTGTGAGCTAATTTGACATGTTAGAGTGTTGTTTGCATCCGGGAAAGAAAGGCTCTCTAGATGAGGAAAGGTCGAGATTAACTTGAATGGAGACTACTCAGGAAATGGAGCAGCCAGGTCCAAGAAGCAATAGAATGAAAAAAATGCCACGAAGAGAACCCAACCATGCTAATAATTTCATATTTACTAGAGGAAATTAGAAGGGAGAATACCTTGAAACCTCTCTTTCTATTTGGTTATATTTCTCTAAGAATTAAGAAAGATAATATGAGTAATTATGTCAAGCATGAGAATGTTGATGGCTGTGTAAATGTGGAAACAACTGAGATATTTTTGTTTGCATTCACAGTCACATTGAGGGTAATGTGGTAGAGTAAAGTTAGATATGCCATGCCATATCTGAAAATGTTTTCTGATGTAAAAGTGTTATGGCACTTTCCTTTTGATTTACATGACCACTGATATAATTGTGATTGTGATTACCGTGTGTAGAGAAGAATGGAGCTATTGGAGAAGACAATTTACAAGGATAGACAACCTCATACAGAGGATGAAGACAAGAAGGCTTATGAATTGAAGAATGATGAAGGGACCCTAGGAGTCCCCATGAAGCACCATTGATGAGGTAATATGTAATGTACCTCAAAATTTACATTAAAAAAAAAAAAAAATTTTAATTGGGTACCTTGAGTTGATTCTGTGTCTCAAAACTTTTAGTCATTCGCCAACCATAAAATACAGCAGTCTTATCGCCTTTTACTTCTCTATTCTATTTTTAACTTATAGTCACCTCTTCCTATTTTGGTATTGAGTTATATATGAACACATATACATAACTAAGGATATCTTGTTTCATTGAAACTTAGTACTATCCACCGTTTTCATTTCCAAAACCCACCTTATGACATGGAGATATAACTACTTAGAACCACTATCATATTAGTGCGATGGTCGTAGATGTAAGGGCCTTATAAAATTCGTTTTGATATACTATTATAAGGTCTACATGAAGAGGTTAACATTATTTAGAAATACTTTTAACCAGATACTGTTTGGGTATAAATCGGACACTAAACTGCACAAATGAAATAAAACATGCAGAGGCTAGCTTAGAAAGGTTATGGTTACCATCGTGCCACTACATAATTTTCTGGTAATTAATGACATTAGGTTATCCACTTCGGATGGTTAAAGAAATGGTGGTTAGGTTCAACATATAACCAGTATAGAAAGACGAGAAAGTAACCCTAAGTAGGCCACCCGGGTACCTTGCCATTAATATTATGAGCACACGATAGAGGTCAGAACCATCTTTCCTTAAAGGCATGTCTTCAACATTTAAGGCACCCTGAGATAAGTCTATTCGGTTCAGTGTTCGAATGGCGTGCCCCAATGAAATGTCGACAACTTACCATATGTTCACATGGCTAGGTATGATTACCACCCATCCTCATTACTCCATGTGAAAGATTATTCCATAGCTTTCACTTTCATTCTGGTCTTGGCTTGGTGAAGGAGAATGAAAATGTTTCAGAGCAATTTCCATTTTGTCTTTCATCTTAGCATCGTGGTCATGAGTTCTGTGATTCAGACCTTGTTCCAGGCGGGATAGATCTTGGAAGGAAACTTCTTGATGGGCAACTCTATGCAAGGTAAGTCGTCTTGACTATCCTTTCATTTTTTTTTCATTCGGGTATTTCTGTCTTGTCAAGCAGGTCTCTGTATACTTTAGTTCCCCAGTCAGTTCCTCAATAGCATTCTTGTTTTTACTTCGAGGTTACTGTAGTAGAAGGGGTTGGTGGTACCCTATCCAGGTTTAGGTTTTTCTATAGTTTACCCCTTTCTCTGTACTAGCCTTCCTATCGAGGTCGAGCCATTTTCCTCTTGTGGAAGGACTTATCATGGTGTTTGTTATAATTTGTGCATCCGAGATATTTCACTTTTGATTGAACTTTAGTTATTGGGCCTGGCTTCCTCCATCAGTTAGTTTCCTAGTTGAGAGAGTGTTATGACCGGGTTTTTCCTTGCTTGGGTGCGCAATAGACCTTTCGGCACAATATTGATCTTGAAAATTTCTGTGTTTAATTAATAGGTTCACTGGTGTTATTATATCGATTAGAGGTGACGTTCTAATGGCTGGAGGCATTTTAATCCTTTTCGTTTATATTTGGATTGTTACACTGGTTTTATATTTACCATTACTTTATGCTCATTATACGCATATCATTCCTGCAATGTTTCTTTTGGATTAAATATTGGTATTCATCCCTAATGATGGGCCCCTTTGATGTGCGAGGGTACCCATCAGGGAGACACGAACTCCTCTTCCCCTTTCAGTCTAGGAGTCACACGGTTTGGTGTGATGGTGAAGGGTATGAAACCCTCCATTATAGCTAAGTATTTCATCGGCTCCTTTCTAATTACGTTATGTTCCTTAAATTGATCATATTATTTCTGTCGGATATATTTTAATGTTTCACATTACTTCATGCAGGGTGCAATCACGCCGAAGCATGGAAACGCCCTCTTCATTCCTTCAAGAGGTATTCGGGTTCCAAATTATAACACCCCTCCGTCTAAGTTATTTCGAATTTACTAGCACTGATGGTCAAAAACTTTGAAGACTTTTCATTCCAAGTCCTGTATTAATTGGTCAAGGGTACGCCCTAATTTGTATTAATATTTTGGTATTTAGAAAACACGCCAAGCTTGCGCCTAGTTGGATTTGTGATATCTAGATAAACGTTCCCTTTAAGTAATATGATCATCATGTATTGAGTTTATTGTATTGTGGGTATAAATGAAGTAACGGGTTCAGATCTGTCACTTTCTGTGTTTAACATCCTCCTCTACATCTCCAAAAATTGGTTTATCATTACAGAGTTGAATTCTTTCCTGAACTATTCTAGTTATTTCCAGAATTTATCTTATTATTGATTACACAATCAATCCCAATATGATACGACTATGCATGGTAGTATGCCTAAAACTAGCACAGTAATAAGTGCGCCTAAGGGTTTATTTTCCACCGTAATCATGCGATTACAATCATGACTTCCAAGTTTCATTTATGCTCATGCACTTATTTATGATATAAAATTAGTATTGGTGGGAGTTTTAATCTGAGTCTCAACCCACCCATTCGTAGTTTGACTCATGAACCAGTTGCATGAAATGTTTTCGTGGGAAACCTATGCCTGTGGGCTTCCATCCAGATTTTGGGGTTTTTAATATATATATCGATTGGAAATAATACAGGAAAATATATTTGTCCGATTGAGATTATAATAGATCAGGACTTCTAAAATTCATATTTGTTTTCTTTTTCATGTGATTACTTTTACTCCTTTATACTAGATACCCTGTCTTTCCCTGATTGACATAAAAACATCGTGGCTACTCTATGCAAAATTAATATTTACCTTCTGTTTCTACTACAACTAATAATCAAACATTTTATTAGTCTACTCACCAAAAATAAATAACATTGTTCCTACGACAGAAATTTGTTGTTATACTGTAGGTGCATCTTTTAATGGACAGAGTCATCACTAATTTACTATTACAACCATACTGATGTACATATACTCCAATATTTTTGTAATGGGGTCTGTGGTGTTTGCTGAATTATTTTCCTACGTATATGTTTATATATATATCTAGTTTCCTGACTCTGTTGTAGACAGTTCATTTCAACGTCATTGTACCGCTTATATAGAACGTCCATTATATAATGTATATCTGTTCATAATATACCTATACAGGTCTATATGCATATCAAATATAATCTCAGTGATATAGGGTGTATTTACTTTGAATTTGAACTTGTATATTCACTAGAGGAGACTCTCTATATACCATAATCATCTTACAGAAAATATAATTCGCCATAGATATTGGTACGCTTGGCTTCAATCACGTTATGCAAACAATTTAATTTTCTTTTTACTCAACGAAATTAATTAAGAAGATAGATGTAGTCTGTAGTCCATTCTATTATGAGAGTAGTAACTTCTACAGAACTCATCTTACTCGTTAAAACATTCAATGACCTTAGTAATTATTAGGTATCCCATCTTAATAAATAAGTCCATTTCTAGCCAACGAATAGAAAGTAAGGGATGGATCTTTCCCACAACATTCAACAAAAAAAATTCATTCATAGAAGTAAACAGATTGCAGCACGACATTTAACCAGGATAAGGTAGAGTAACATATCTGAATCAAATTTGCGGGAAGCCAAAGGGAGCAACCACGTTCCTCCCAACCATAGAATAGGGCAACCAATCTACTTGCCCGATTCACCCCCTAGCCTGACCATGAATCCATGAGGGTGAATTGAAATCTCCTCTTCAACAATGTCCTTCAATTCCAGCAGAATCCTCTTGCCTCACACTCACACAATAGTGCTTATAACAGCAAGAAAAAAAATCAATAGTCTTCTTTTCCCAACATACTTGGCAGCGTCCTGCCTCCTAACATATGCTATTTACCAATTTGCCTAGGTCTTTTTCCCTCCCTTGGGAATTTTTGCAGCTTTCTAAATCCCTGATTTTTAGGGGCTGCCAATGGCCAAATCACTGATTTTCCACTTGTAACAATCAACCCAGAGTTAGTTCCAATGTGTTCCCCACTCATGGAGTCATGGTCAGCTAAATTTAACATGGCTGTTCCATTTGTCCTCCTGCAATCAATATAAAATATTTTGTTTTCATACAAGTGTCATAGTCAAATAGTTAGTTGGGTAAAATCAAGTCTCTGCCCAACAATCATAATAATTAATTACAATCATCAAATTCAAAATTTGGAATTTCCATAAATGGAAAATTTTTTCCAAATTCGAATTTACTAAAAACAGAATGAATTTTCAGAAGATTTAAATTTCAAAAATATTTTATTTTTTTGGGACGTCACATCCTTTCCCCCTGCAGTAAAACACTGTCCTCAATGTTCATTCCTTTCCTAGAACATGATTGGATGAGATTTCCGAAATATCCCTCCAACTCCCAAGTGGCCTCCTCAGGATTAAAGTTCTTCCATTGCACCTTTACCTGAGCGACGACTCTGTTCCGAAGTGCTATTTCTCTCTAGTCCAGAATGCACAGGGGTTCCACCTGGAACTCGCCTTCGGATTCCACCTACACCAAGTTCCAATCAATCATATGAGTAGGGTCATGAATATACTTTTTCAACAAAGAAATATGAAATAAATTATGAATTCTTAGATTAGCTAGGAGTGCAAGTTGATATGCTATGGGTCCAATTCAAGCTAGTATCTCGAAGGGTCCACAAAACCTGGGTGCCAGCTTGGCACAGTTCCCTAACTTCAACGAGCTTCTTCGGGCTTTGACCTTCAAATAAACATGGTCTCCCACTTGGAATTCCAAGTGTCTTCTTTTCTGATCTGCATAGCTCTTCTGTCTATCCTGTGCTTCTTTCAAATTATGTTGTACCTTCCTTACCATGTTTTCCATTTCTTGGAGCATCTCTGGTCCCACCATGAGTCTGTCATCCGAGTTATCCCAGCTAATTGGAGTCGTACATTTTCTGCCGTACAGTATTTCAAAAGGGCTCAATTTAGCCGAAGTTTGGTATCCATTGTTATATGCAAATTCTACCAAGTGTAGATAGTCTTCCCACTTGTTCGGTTTTGTTCTTACATACATGCAGAGCATATCCTCCACGATTTGGTTTGTCCTTTCAGTCTGTCCATCCGTTTGTGGGTGATAACTCGTACTTAAATTCAAGTTAGTATTTAGTCCTGCAAACAATTCCTTCCAAAAGCCGGATGTGAATTTTATGTCTCTATTTGAAATCACCATTTTAGGAATACCATGCAGTCTAAAAATTTCTTTCATGAATATTTCAGCAATGTTTATAGCTTTAAAAGTAGACTTTACAGGAATAAAGTGTGCAGACTTACTCAATTTATCGATTACAACCATAATAGAATCGTTCTGTTTTTGAGTTTTAGGCAAACCTGTTATAAAATCTAGGGATATGGTCTCCCACTTCCATTTTGGTACTGGTAATGGCTGTAATAGGCCGGCTAGATGTTGGTGTTCGGCCTTAACCTGCTGACAATCTTGGAACCTAGCCAAGTATTCTGCTGTTTCATCCTTCATATTAGGCCTATAAAATAGTTTTCTAAGTGCTGTTATCATTTTCTGGTAACCTGGATGGCTAGAATATGGTTTCTTATGCACTTCGTCCAAGACTGTTAATTTTAACTCTGCAAAATCTAGTAAGTAAAGTCTGTTTTTAAATCATAGTAGTCCCTTCTTGTCGATACTTAGATCCGTTTTATCTGATTTTGCGGTACTGTTCTGTAATTCTGCCATTACCTTAGTGTAATTTCCGTCGTTAATACCTGCTGTCCTTATCCTTTGTTCCAGATCACTTTCGGCCCTGCTGATATTTATCTCAAATAACCCATGGAATCTTCTTCTTAAAGCGTCTGCTACTTTATTTTCCTTACCCTTGATATATATGACCTCGAAGTTGAATTCGCTCAAGAAGGCTAGCCACCTTGCTTGTCTTGCATTAAGATCTGGTTGGTTAAACAAATATTTCACCCCGCTATTATCTGTTAATAGTAGGAATTTTCTGCCCATTATGTAGTGTCGCCACATTTTTAAGGTGTGTATTACTACTGCTAATTCTAAGTCATGAGTGACATAATTTCGCTCGTGTTCCTTTAATTTCCGGGACTCATAACAAATAACGTGTCCTTCCTGAGTTAGGACACCACCTAGTCCTTCTTTACTTGCATCCACACATACCATGAAGTCTTTATTGGGGTTTGCTACCTTCAATATGGGTGCAGTTGTCAATAATTCATTCAGTTTGTTAAAGCTATCCTGGCACTTCTCTGACCAGTTAAACTTGGTTCCTTTCTTTTGTAATGAAGTGATAGGGTAGGCTATCTTGGAAAACCCTTCTATAAACCTGCGGTAATATCTGGTGATTCCCATGAACGACTGTATATCTGCTACATCGTTAGACACCGGCCATTCCATAATGGCTTTTATCTTTTCTGGGTCTACGACAATGCCTTCTGCTGAAATCACATGTCCTAGATATTGTATTTCTTTCTGAGAGAAGTCACACTTGTCAAATTTGGCGTACAGTTTGTGTTTCCTCAATGTTTGTAGAACTATCCTTAAGTGTTCATCATGTTCCTCTTCCATTTTTGAATAGACCAGAATATCATCGATAAATACTACCACAAACTTGTCTAAGTACTGACTAAAAATACTATTCATCAAACACATAGACATGGCTGGTGCGTTAGTGAGTCCAAAAGGTATGACTACGAATTCATAGTGCCCATACCTTGTTCGAAAAGCTGTTTTTCTTATTTCCTCATCTTTTATCCTAACTTGATGATAACCGAATCACAAATCCAACTTTGAAAAGATCTTGGCCCCACCTACTTGATCGAAAAAATCATTTATTCTTGGTAAGGGGTATTTGTTCTTAATAGTCATTTTGTTCAGTTGTCTATAATTGATACATAGTCTTAGAGTATTGTCTTTCTTTTTCACAAAGAGGACTGGTGCCCCCCATGGTGAGACACTTGGTCTGATATACTCTTTGTCCAATAATTCCTGTAACTGTATTTTTAATTCTGTCAGTTTTGGTAGACTCATTCGGTAAGGTGCCTTTGAGATAGGGGCTGAACCTAGTAGTAGGTCTATGGAGAAGTCTATTTCCCTTCTAGGAGGTAATTCTGGTATCTCATCCACAAACATGTCTCTGAAGTCACGTAGGACAGTAAAGTATTCTAGTTTTGGCTTATCATTTTTTTCTAGCAGATTCGTTACCTGGATGGCATAAACTTGACATCCCTTTCTCATACATTTCTTGAGTTGCATTGATGAAACTTGTCTGAATGATACCGGTTTTGGTATACCTTGGGCTATTCTAACAGTGCCAAAATCATCCTTATAGCTAAGTATCTTTGTATAGCAATCTAGTACTGCTTTGTGTTGTTCCAACCAATCCATCCCGATAATCATATCGTAAGATCCTAGTGGTAGGATGTTCAGATGGGTCTTTATATTTTGACCATCTAAGATGAACTCACAATCCGGAACAAAGTCAACTACTTTTCTTTTAGTACCAGTCACTAATTGTACAAGCCATAATTTTGCGTGCTTCAGTTTCTTAAGTTTGTTTGACTCTGCCACATTAGGTGTAATATAATTTAACGTAGCTCCAGGGTCAATTAAAAAAAAAATTCAAGTGTCATTGATTTTACCTTCGATTTCTACCACTGAGGACTAGTGGTCAGCTTATCGACCATCTATGGCTGCATTTATCTTATGTAGGCTTCTACCCACGTCTCCCACCATCGAGGCTTCCTGCAGATTATGAACAACAGTTCTATTCGTTGAACTCAAATGTGGACAGTTCCTCCTTAGATGAGGCTCTCCACATTCCCAACACTTTAATGGCTCGTAGAAGCTGTCTCCAAACTTCTTCATTCCTAGGTTTACTGGTTTACCACTGCCTTTCATATTTGGATGATTGGAGTGAAAATCATTTCTCAGAAAACTTTTTGCTGTATTCCGATAAGGAGCTGGCTGGTACCCCTTCTTCCGCTGGTTCATTCGATCTTGTTTCTTATCCTTCTAGGCTTTGGGAAACTCTACCCACTGTTTATACTGATCGTAGCACATTCGTGCTTTCTTGAACACTTCGCTCAAGGATTTGGGGTTGTCAAACTCAATTCTGTCCTTGTAGAACTGTGGTAGACAACTTAGAAATCGCTGAATTTTTACTTTATCCTCCCGGATGTACAGTACGAACCTTAGCAGTTCCAGAAATTTATTTATAAGGTCCTCCATTGCCATCTGTCCAAGTCGTAACTCGTAAAATTCTTTTGTATTCCTTTCATAGTAACTTTCCGAAAGATATTGTTTCTTGAAATAATTTTTAAAGTCAGACCATTCCAACTATTTCTCCTTTAGGCCCTTGGCCAATTTCAGGTCCTGCCACCAAATGCTGGCCTTCCATTTTAGATTGTAGATGGCCATTCTGACCTTCATGTTGCTGGAATAGTTGTAGATCTGGAAGTATTTTTTGATGTCCAACAACCATGCCTCAACTTCTTCTCTCATCTTGGATTCTCCATCAAAGGTAGCTGGTTTAATCTTTTTAAATTCGCCTTCGAGGTGGTCTACTTGTTTTCTTTTTCTATCAGATTTAGTTTTTTCTTCAGTTGAAGGTGTTCCTTCAGACGAACTGTCTCCTTTTTCGGTTTCCAGCCCTGAGTTCTTGGAGGCCCTTTTGATGCCTTCTTCCTTGTGGTTATCTTCCTTTGGGATTTTCTTGGTCACTATACTGCGCAGCGGGACTTCATTTATCTCTTGTTGTTCCTATTGTGCTTTCTTCATTTTTTCATTGTCTGCTTTGAAAATCTGTAGTTCAACAATCAGGTTCCTCATTGTTTCTAACACTTCTGTGGGTGAGCTTCCATCACTGTTCTGTCTTGGATATCCAGGGGGTCCTTGCTACAGGTTTTCTCCCATCCTGATTTCTGCATCGTCCTGAGCTGCCATAATTAACACAAAACATAAATAGCTTTCTATTTGTAACAATAAGATTTTTATTCGTTTCACATAAATCGGAATATATAAACTAAGAAGCTATTGTGGCCCTGTTCAGGTCTAGTGTTGTAACCTTTTTTCTTTGATACCATATGTAATGTACCTCAAAATTTACATAATTTTTTTTTTTTTTTAATTGGGTACCTTGAGTTGATTCTGTGTCTCAAAACTTTCAGTCATTCGCCAACCATAAAATACAACAGTCTTATCGCCTTTTACTTATCTATCCTATTTTTAACTTATAGTTGCCTCTTCCTATTTTGGTATTGAGTTATATATGAACACAGATACATAACTAAGGGTATCTTGTTTCATTGAAACTTAGTACTATCCACCGTTTTCATTTCCAAAACCCACTTTATGACATGGAGATATAACTACTTAGAACCACTATCATAGTAGTGCGATGGTCTTCGATGTAAGGGCCTTATAACACTCGTTCTGATATACTATTATAAGGTATACACGAAGAGGTTAACATTATTTAGAAATACTTTTAACCAGATATTGTTTGGGTATAAATCGGACACTAAACTGCACAAATGAAATAAAACGCGTAGAGGCTAACTTAGAAAGGTTATGGTTACCATCGTGCCACTACATAATTTTCTAGTAATTAACAACATTAGGTTATTCACTTTGGATGGTTAAAGAAATGGTGGTTAGGTTCAACATATAACCAGTATAGAGAGACGAGAAAGTAACCCTAAGTAGGCCACCCGGGTACCTTGCCATTAATATTCTGAGCACACGATAGAGGTCAGAACCATCTTGCCTTAAAGGCCTGTCTGAAAAATTTAAGGTGCCCTGAGATAAGTCTATTTGGTTCAGTGTTCGATTGGCATGCCCCAATGAAATGTCAACAACTTACCATATGTTCACATGGCCAGGTATGATTACCACCCATCCTCATTACTCCATGCGAAAGGTTATTCCATAGCTTTCACTTTCATTCCAGTCTTGGCTTGGTGAAGGAGAATGAAAATGTTTCAGACCAATTTCCGTTTTGGCTTTCGTATTAGCATCGTGGTCATCAGTTTTTTGATTCAGACCTTGTTCCAGGCGGGAGAGATCTTGGAAGGAAACTTCTCGACGGGAAACTCTGTGCGAGGTAAGTCATCTTGACTGTCCTTTCATTTTTTTTGCATTCAGGTCTTTCTGTCTCGTCAAGCAGGTCTCTGTATACTCTAGTTCCCCGGTCAGTTCCTTGGTAGCATTCTTGTTTTTACTTCGAGGTTATTGTAGTAGAAGGGGTCGGTGGTACCCTATCCAAGTTTAGGTTCTTCTATAGTTTACCCCTTTCTCTGTACTAGCCTTCCTGTCGAGGCCGAGCCATTTTCCTCTTGTGGAAGGACTTATCACGGTGTTTGTTATAATTTGTGCATCCGAGATATTCTACTTTTGATTGAACTTTAGTTATTGGGTATGGCTTCCTCCATCGGCTAGTTTCCTAGTTGACAGAGTGTTATGACCGAGTTTTTCCTTGCTTGGGTGCGCAACAGACCTTTCGGCACAGTATTGATCTTGAAAATTTATGTGTTTAATTAATAGGTTCACTGGTGTTATTATACCGATTAGAGGTGATGTTCTAATGGCCGGAGGAGTTTTAATCCTTTCCGTTTATATTTTGATTGTTACACTGGTTTTATATTTACCATTACTTTATGCTAATTATACGCATATCATTACTGCAATGGTTCTTTTGGATTAAATACTAGTATTCATCGCTAATGATGGACCCCTTTGATGTGCGAGGGTACCCATCAGGGAAACACAAACTTCTCTTCCCCTTTCGGTCTGGGAGGCACATGGTTTGGCGCGATGGCGAAGGGTATGAAACCCTCCATTACAACTAAGTATTTCATCGGCTCCTTTCTAATTACGTTATGTTCCTTAAATTGATCGTATTATTTCTGTTGGATATATTTTAATGTTTCACATTACTTCGTGCAGGGTGCGATCACGCCGAAGCATGGGAACGCCCTCTTCATCCCTTCAAGAGGTATTCAGATTCCAAAATACAAAACCCCTCCGTCTAAGTTATTTCAAATTTACTAGCACCGATGGTCAAAAACTTTGAAGACTTTTCGTTCCAAGTTCTGTATTAATTTGTCAAGGGTACGACCTAATTTGTATTAATATTTTGGTATTTAGAAAACATGCCAAGCTTGCGCCTGGTTGGATTTGTGATATCTAGATAGTCGTTCCCTTTAAGTAATATGATAATCATGTATTGAGTTTATTTTATTGTGGGTATAAATGAAGTAACGGGTTCAGATCTATCACTTTCTGTGTTTAACATCCTCCTTTACATCTCTGAAAACCGGTTTATCATTACAGAGTTGAATTCTTTCTTGAACTATTCTAGTTATTTCCAGAATTTATCTTATTATTGATTACATAGTCAATCCCAATATGATACGACTATGCACGATCGTACGCCTAAAACTAGCACAGTAATAAGTACGCCTAAGGGTTTATTTTCCATCGTAATCATGCGATTACAATCATGACTTCAAAGTTTCATTTATGCTCGTGCACTTATTTCTGATATAAAATTAGTATTGGTGGGAGTTTTAATATGAGTCTCAACCCACCCATTCGTAGTTTGATTCATGAACCAGTTGCATGAAATGTTTCGTGGGAGACCTATGCCTGTGGGATTCCATCCATATTTTGGGGTTTTTAATATATATATCGATTGGAAATAATATAGGAAAATATATTTGTCCGATTGAGATTATAATAGATCGAGACTTCTAGAATTCATATTTGTTTTCTTTTTCATGTGATTACTTTTACTCCTTTATGTCAGATACCCTGTCTTTCCCTGATTGACATAAAAACACCGTGGCTACGCTATGAAAAATTAATACTTACCTTCTGTTTCTACTACAGCTAATAATCAAGAATTTTATCAATCTACTCACCAGAAATAAATAGCATTGTTCCTACGAAAGAAATTTGTTGTTATACTGTAGGTGCATCTTTTAATTGACAGAGTCATCACTAATTTACTATTACAACCATACTGATGTACATATACTCCAATATTTCTGTAATGGGGTCTGTGGTGTTTGCTGAATTATTTTCCTATGTATATGTTTATATATATATCTAGTTTCCTGACTCTGTTGTAGACAATTCATTTCAACATCATTGTACCTCTTATAAAGAACGCCCATTATATAATGTATATCTGTTCATAATATACCTTTACAGGTATATATGCATATCGAATATAATCTCAGTGATATAGGGTGTATTTACTTTGAATTTGAACTTGTATATTCACTAGAGGAGACTCTCTGTATACCATAATCATTTTACAGGAAATATAATTCACCATAGATATTGGTACGCTTGGCTTCAATCACGTTATGCAAACAATTTAATTTTCTTTTTACTCAACGAAATTAATTAAGAAGATAGATGTAGTCTGTAGCCCATTCTATTATGAGAGTAGTAACTTCTATAGAACTCGTCTTACTGGTTAAAACATTCAATGACCTTAGTAATTATTAGGTATCCCATCTTAATAAACAAGTCCATTTCTATCCAACGACTAGAAAGTAAGGGATGGATCTTTCCCACCACAACATTCAACAAAAAAAATTCATTCATAGAAGTAGACAGATTGCAGCACATGACATTTAACCAGGATAAGGTAGAGTAACATATCTAAATCAAATTTGTGGGAAGCCAAAGGGAAAAACCACGTTCCTCCCAACCGTAGAACAGGGCAGCCAATCCACTTGCCCGATTCACCCCCTAGCCTGACCATGAATCCATGAGGGCGAATTGAAATCTCCTCTTCAACAATGTCCTTCAATTCCAGCAGAATCCTCTTGCCTCACACTCACACAGTAGTGCTCATAATAACAAGAAGAAAAATCAATAGTCTCCTTTCCCCAACATACTTGGCAGCGTCCTGCCTCCTCACATATGCTATTTACCAATTTGCCTAGGTCTTTTTCCCTCCCTTGGGAATTTTCACAGCTTTCTATATCCCTGATTTTTAGGGGCTTCCAATGGCCAAATCACTAATTTTCCACTTCTAACAATCAACCCAGAGTTAGTTCCAATGTGTTCCCCACTCATGGAGTCATGGTCAGCTAAAGTTAACATGGCTGTTCCATTTGTCCTCCTACAATCAATATAAACTATTCTGTTTTCATACAAGTGTCGTAGTCAAATAGTTAGTTGGGTCAAATTAGGTCTCTGCCCAACAGTCATAATAATTAATTACAATCATCAAATTCGAAATTTGGAATTGCCATAAATGGCAAAAAATTTCCAAATTCGAATTTATAAAAAACGGAATGAATTTTCAGCAGATTTAAATTTCAAAAATATTTTATTTTTTTGGGACATCACATAATGTAAAAAGAGTTGTTGGCATCCATACACGTATAAATTTATTTATGCCAATGTAGCATGTATTTTGAAAGGAATTTGGTAAGAATTCCTTCAGAAGTGTTTTATATATGTGGTGATATAGTCATGATTATGAGTGACCATGTGTATGTCATTGATACCAAATGGGTTATGAAGAAACCTTTGATGAAAAAATATGGATTGGAATCTTGCAATGAATTTAGGAATAGAGGTATCATGATTGTGTAAAATTAATCATGAATGCATTAATAATTGTGCACGTAAGAGGGCATGTATGTTAAATGCATTGAGGGAATGCATGTTGGCATGAATGGGAATGCATAGTACTTCCCTTATGGAAGAAAATCTCTCCATTATTCCAATAGAATTGAAAAAACAACAATAAAGTAATTGAAGTAGCCATGAGTACTAATGCCTTGGATACTGTAAATAATGAATGTGTAATTGCATAGATGTGAAATTTTTAATTTCATGTGTGCTAATTTGAGGTAATAGTTAGATTGGGTTAGGAAGAATACTCCTTCCGTGACAATGAATGTTGATAGAATTAACCATGGGGCGAGAGGTTGGATGATTTCCAACTCACCATGGTGAAGTACTTGACATGGAAATGGGGTATTTTAGAAAAAAAATCAATAAAAGGATGGATTGTATGTAAATGTGGCCATGAACATTGGCACATTGATTTAATTGCATGAGAAACTTGATATCATTATGGAAAGATTGGTTTGCTGAAAGAATGCACCTGAAGGGAATGGTAATTTTATCTTATTTCATATGATTAATGTCTTGATGTGGTTTGATTGATTAGTATGCAAATTTTAAATTGTGAGCCATTTTTGTGCATAGAACACTCAAAAATATGTTTGGTTGAATGAAGACTGATAAATTGTAGGGAGAACTGGTATGAATATGGTAGCAGTGTAAGTCCATAATTGAAGGCCGATACCTGCTGAGGGGGAAAAAGGCCAAAATATTATGAGAAAGAAGTCTCGTACCTATGGAAATCAAATTTTCTATAATGGAACAAATCTAGAAATTGATAAGTGAAATTTGGAATCTGTGGGAAGCAGGTTGGGAAAGAAAATTTCTGATTTAAAAGTGTTGTGTTGATGTCTCACAATTATTGTGTGTATGTGATATAGGTGAGATGACAAGTCTGTGTTGAAATGAAAGGTGAAGGCTGTTGAACTGGAAAAGTACAAAAAGGGCCATTGTTGGGACATTGAACCTTGTATGCCATGATCGCCTTGATACCGTTGTGTTGTGTTAGAGCATGCCTAAGGGATGCCTCGATTGTATCACTATGTGAAGTATATGATATTTTCCTGTGAAAGAAATCCTTGGAAGGAAAGATGGATATTTTGAGGGACTATGTAGTAGAGAAGGGGATGCATGATCCTATAAAGTGAGTGACCACAAGGAGGACGAGACTTCGATAACTCTTGTTATGTGTTGATTTGGATCATCAACACAATGAGTATGTCAAGGAAGACAATGATCCAAGTACAACAAGGCAGCCATATGGATTTGAATCCATGAATGCACATATAAGTATTGTGATRAATTATATATTCATCTTGAGTTATGAACAAAAATGAATGTTTATGCATTGAATTTGTTTTAATATGCATGTTGTTTGGTGATTGTTGAAGGCATAATGCTAAAATTATAGGAGTATGGAAATGGATTAGAATGTGAAGACAAAGMCAAGGATGAAGTAGATAAAGGATGAATACATGGCAAGGAAACATTGAGGCRTAGAAGAACACCAAGGATGGTGTTCCTGTTAAGGGGGAGGAGAATGTAACAACCCATTTTTAATTCCCTGACCAATTTGTAATTAATTATGTTTATCCAAATTTGTATCTCAACATAGAGATATTCTTGCCATGCCAAAGAATATAAACAATGTAAATTATATTATTGTTTAATAAAGAAAGGATAAACAATTGATTGAGGTGTGGAGCACAAGCACTAGCCATGAAACCACGAGTGGGAACTGGTAAAGGGGATTGGGAATTCCCTTGTTGAACCAAAGAGTTAACATTCACCTAAAATAGCTTTATTTCCTAAACTTATTTGAAGTGTATTTCCTCCTTTGGATCTATATTCAAAATAAGACAATTAACGAGAAAATACCTGGTGGTTGAGCTGTTATATACTACCTGTTATAAACCTAAATTGCATCAGACATGCATACCTGACATCAGGCCATCTAAATTGCTATCTTTTCCAAGCCATCACTGAACAAGATATTCAAAAAACCATTTCTTTGAAGGTGTATGCACCCTGCACCACTACTGCCCACGTACACACACTTGCTGACTCACTACAGCCCGCGTACACTCACAAAATATCACGAAAAGTGGAAAATTGCATAGGATACTGGTTTCCAAGCCGTTACTTAATCATTTGACTACCCATATCCAGTCACCCCAACCGTTACTATCCCTTTTGGCCTATAAAAGAAGGGGTTGGGGTCCCATTGCAAGGAGAAGCACAAGAGCAAATAAAATTTGCCCATTTTATCAATCCCCCTTTACCCCAATTGCAAATCCCTTTACCATTTCCCTAAGAGAGAATTGAAGAGGAGAAGAAGACGTGGAAGCATTTGGTGCATGGTGAAGAGGAGCCCAGGACCAAGTTCGAGGAGCAATGTCGGTCTCATGTTGTAAGTGACTTTTTGTGAGATTAATATAAAGAAGTACTTTTTCCATCCTGCCAAATGACGTCTTAAACTTATATGATTTGTTTACATTTCTTGTTTATGATGTCTAACCCACTAATCCATATGTAGAATTCATGCTTGTACTTTCTTGTTTTTCTTTTGATGAATGCAAGTCAGCCTTGGGAGGAGATTTGCAGTCAGGAAACAACCAAGCGCAAAGGAATCGACACCAGACACAGAATTTAAGATAGGCCTACCAGATCCCTCTCTCTTGTCTTTTATGTATGATTGTGGGGTAATGTTGGGATAGTGAATAAAAGTAGGATAGTTTAGACAGTTTTCTCTGCCTACACTTTAGACCCTTGGTGTAGTCCGTAGAGGGGTTTTCCCGCTATAGCACTACCTTCATGAAAGTACAAGAAAAATGAATGAGTCAGCTGGTAGTTTTCATCCAGATGTATTATAGTAAATACCTCCTTGTGTTGGTGATGCAAGAGAATCACCAAAAAAGCACAAGCAGAGGAAATCTAGGTGCACTCCCACACATTTTGAGGAAATTTGAATTTTGAAGAAAGCATATCACACAAATATTTTGAAAAAAATTGTAATTAAAGAACATCTTTAATGATGTAGAGCTGAATGATTTCATGAGGACATCGAAGAATGCATTTTCTTTTAATGAAGCTGAGTGCAGTACAAATTTGATGTATTCAATCTGATCTTCATGTCACAAATATTTATTGTAATAAATATTAGCAGTTGATAGATTTTAATTCGATAGGATAGCTTTAGAATAGTTGGAGGGAAGAGCTCGAAGAGCCCTCTTGTATAAATATTTGTATTGTTTCCCAATAGAAGTTGTTGATGGGTTGCTGAATCTATTTTATAGGTTTACATTATAGAGAGGTTGGCACTCTAGTTGTTGATGAGCTGTTGATAGTTGTTGTAGAAGAAGTGTATGAACATATGTATAATTCAGTTGAATTAATATAAAAGAGGAGCATTGTCCCAAATGCATGGTGTTGATTCTTCTATTTGAATGAATGAATGGTAGACCTTTTGTTATTTCCAATTCTCTGTTATTTCTTGTTCTTGTGTTTAGGAATGCATTTACATGGATGAATGTATGAATCTGTGAGGTTTTAAATAAGTTTCAATTGTTTCTCTTCCACAAGAAAGTGAAAGTGTGAATAGTTTCCGCAAGGAGTGCGTTGACAGAGCCTATTTCGACTCATAATCTCATAAGCGATAATGTGAACCTTATGTGTGCAAGGAGTGCATAGTGTCGGCAAGGTGTGTGTGACAGAGTCCATTTTGAATCAGGAAGTTTCAGAGAGACATTTTGAAGAAAGTTTGTCTGTAAGGAGTGCATGACCAATTCTTCTGACTCAGAAGTTCAGAGGAGTATCTGAAGTTTTCCATAGAGAAGGGAAGTTGCGGAGAAATACCTATTGTAAAGAGTGCACATGATGGAATTCAACTAAGTGTTGAAAGGAGTATTCTAAGAAGACACGAGTTCGAGGAAGAACAAGCTCAGGAGGAAGAGTGGTGAGAAATCTTCAAAAGGAAGAGTCCTTCAGGGTTTCCCAGAATCAGCAAAGCGAGGTCCGTCTAGGAGATATTGGAGTCATTCCAAACCATCATATTTGGGAGAGGTCGCACAGAGGCAAGTCGCAAGGTTTTTCAACATTTTGGAGTTTAGAGCATTTCGAGGTGTTGAAATGTGGGATCACCGAAGTCGTGAGGAGAATATTAACCGTTGGCTGTGAGGAGACATGTGGCATAGGATTAGAGAATCCTGGAGTTAAGAGGTCCGAAGGAAGTAAGTGTGGAGTAAGTAAAGTTTCGTGAAGTTGCGAAACCCAAAGGTATAGCTGGACCGTCAGATCCAAGGAGACATGTGGCAGAGACCTGTGAATTCGAAGAAAGTTGTTTCRGGAGGAAACAAAGGAGGAGGTTGTAATATCGCTGGAGCCTGAAGTGGTGAAGAGATCAACCCAAGGTTATAGCTCGTGGTCACATTAAGGGGAAATAGCCTAGCGCGAGACTAGTGCTCACAAATCAGTGTCGCTAAGCACTAGGATCAGAGTTGCAAATAGTCCAAACTTGCACGCGGCATCAAGGGGACCTGTGAGTGTATTAATCGTTCAGGGTCTGCTGAAATCCCGAAGAGCTAATTTGACTCAGGAGATTGAAGATCCAAGACCGGGAGGTCATAGAATCCCTAGGAGAGAAGGGGGTTGTGCACCAGAGTGGTATAAGAGAAGATACAAGATTGAATTTTTTAGGCAAAGGAGACAGAGAAGTAGGTTGATATCATCGAGTGGTATCAGATACATCAACACAATGCTGCCTAGGAGATGTGTATAACCTCCCGTAGAAATAGAGATATGGAAAGGGAGATGAGAGAACTGCGAGCAAGGCTAGATGCCATGGAAACAACACAAAGGAGAGCACCTAATGCTGGAGATGTCAATGATGCAGAAAATGAAGAAGTGGAAGTTGAAGAACCTATAGGATGATGTGGAAGAGCGCTTGTTGAAAACGATTGTTAAGTTGGGAGCTAGAGAAAAGACAAACATCCCAATGTATGAGGGTAATTTAGACGTCGAATAATTGCTTGACTAGATACGAGCAATGCATAGGTATTTCAACTATGAATATGTCGATGAGGAGAAAAGGGTGAAACATGTTGTCACCAGGTTGAAAGGACATGCCAGACTGTGGTGGGATGAACTGCAGGCTGAAAAGAGGAGTAAAGGAAAACAAAAGATTAAGAGCTGGGATCAAATGGTAGCCAAGATAAAGGATAAATTCATACCCAAGGACTACCAGATAAATATGTTCAGGAGGTTGCAGAACCTGAGAAAAAAAGGGATGACTGTGAAGGAGTACACAGAGGAGTTCTACAGAATGAACATCAGGGCTGGACAAAAAGAGAGAGAGGAGGAAAATTTTTCTAGATACATCAATGGCATGAGATATTAAATCTAGGATGAAATCAACATGATGACAGTGACGATAGTAGAGGATGCATACTATATTGCATTGAAAGTCGAGGGGAAGAAGCGTCAACAAAACGAAGGCAGAAGTTTGAACAGAGGCAAAGGAGTTTCCCATGAAAAGGCACAAAAAACCAAAGGTGAAACAAAGAAACCATATAGTCACTCTGAGAGAGGAGGAAGTTCCTGAGGAAGGTAGAGTGGTGGTAGAAACTCTTTTCCTAGAGGAAGAGAAAGAGGTAGAGGAGGAGAGATAAAGTGTTATTCCTATGGAAAGGTAGGGCACATGTCTTGGGAATATCTCGATAGGAAGAAAGAAGGAGGTGAAGCTCACATTTCGGAAGTGCAGAAGTGAGATGTAGAGGCAGAAGGTGCAAAATATGAGAGATCTTTGATGATGAAGAAAGTTCTCTTAAAACCAAATCCATAGGTTGAAAAGCTGGTACAGAGGAACAATTTGTTTAGGACAACTTGTAAGACTAAATACAGAGTAAGCAAGGTAATAATTGACAGTGGGATCACTAATAACTTAGTATCCACAAAGATGGTGGAGAAGTTAGAGCTAGAGATGACTGTACATCCAACGCCGTACAAAGTATCGTGGTTGTAGAAGGGTCATCAGGTAACAATCACTAAACAATGCCTGGTTAAATTTAAAATAGGAGGATATAGAGATGAAATTYAGTGTGATGTGATTCCCATGGATGCATGTCATGTTTTTTTGGGAAGACCATGGCAGTATGACAGGAATGTCATTCACAATGGGAGAAGAAATAATTATACTTTGGAAAAGAATGGTAGGAAACATATGTTGCTGCCAATTGAAGAGAAGAAAATGAAGGATGAATCCARCACACACATAATTATCATGAGTGTGAAGGAACTCTTGAGTGAAGTTAACAAGGAACATGAGATGCAGTTTGTTGTAGTGAGGAAGCCAAAAGTTATCCTTACAAGTAATTATATGGAGGATTTTCCTGAGGAAATTCAGGAACTGTTGGAAAATTTTGTTGACATAGTAGTGGATGAGTTACCGAGCTCATTGCCACCTATTATAAGTATCAACCATCACATTGAATTGATACCAAGAGAAAGCCTACCAAACAAAGCAACATAAATATTGACACCTCAAGAGAATGATGAGGTACAAAAACAGGTTCAGGATCTGTTAGATAAAGTTTTGGTAAGGGAAAGCTTGAGTCCATTATCAGTACCAACTGTGTTGAGTCCGAAGAAGGATGGAGGATGGAGAATGTGTATAGACTCAAGGTCCATAAACAAGATCACCATTAGGTACAAGTTTCCATTGCGAAGGATGGATGACTTAATGGATTGTTTAAGTGGAGAGAGATATTTTTCGAAGATGGATTTGAAAAGTGGATATCACTAGATAAGGACGAGAGAAGGTGATGAGTGGAAAACAATATTCAAGACAAATGAGGGATTGTATGAATGGATTGTTATGTCGTTTGGATTAACAAATGCCCCGAGTAATTTTATGAGGTTGATGAATGAAGTGTTGAAAGATTTTATTGGTAAGTTTGTGATCGTATATCTGGATGATATATTGGTCTTTAGTAAAATTGAAGAAGAGCATCTGAGGAAATTAACATTAGTAATGAAGAGGTTGCAGCGAGAGAAGTTGCTTATAAATCTAAAGAAGTCCTATTTCATGAAAACAAAAATCATTTATTTGGGTTTTGTGATCTCTTCGAACAAATTGAATATGGATCCCGAGAAGGTGAAATCAATCAGAGAATGGTCGTCACCAAGGAATATATTTGAGGTAAGAAGCTTCCATGAATTAGCGATTTTTTACCAGAAGTTCATCATAAATTTTAGTGAAATTGGTGCACAGATGATGGATACTGTGAAGAAAATACATAAGTCTTTCAAATGGACAGAAGAGGTTGAGAAAAGATTCAATATATTGAAGGAGAAAATAATAGAACAACCTATTCTGGTTTTGCCAGATTTTGGGAAAACATTTTAGGTGAGGTGTGATGCAAGTGGAGTTGCAATTGGAGCGGTCTTGAGCCAAGATAATAGACCTATTGCATATTTTAGTGAGAATTTGAATGATGCTAAGAGAAAATACTCCACATATGATAAAGAGTTCTATGGCATAATTCAAGCCTTGAAGAAATGGAGGCACTATCGCGTTCCAAAAGAGTTTGTTTTGTATAGCGATAATCATGCTTTATAATTCATAACCATACACGAGACGTTAAACCAGATACATGCCAAGTGGATAGAATTTATGAAAAATTTCACTTTTGTCATTAAAAATATTTCTGGTAATGCTAACTAAGTTGCTGATGCATTGAGTAGGAGATGTCTAATTCTGCAAGAATTTCAAGTGAAGACCTTGGGGTTTGACCACCTTAAGGAAATGTATCATGATGATCCAGATTTCAAGGAAGCATATGAAGCATGCATGAACCCTGTTATTAGAGACAAAAGCTAGTGGGATAAATATTTGATTCATGATGGGTTGTTGTTCAAAGGATTTCAGTTGTACATACCAAAGTGTTCGATGAGGGAGAATTTGCTGAAGGAAAAGCATAGTGGGGGTCTAGTAGAACATTTAGGCCATGAAAAAATGTTTTCCCAGTTGAACGGTTCATATTATTGGCCAGGTATGAGAGAAGACGTGAAAATTTTTGTGAACAAATGTAATATTTTCTAGTATGCAAAGGGGAATAAGCAGAATACTGGGTTGTATCAACCATTTCCTATTCTAGAGAGGCCTTGGGATGCAATAATCATGGATTTTGTGTTAGGGTTGCTGAGAACACAAAGAGGAAGTGATTCCATATTTGTGGTAGTTGACATATTTTCAAGTATGGCACAGTTTATCCCATGCCAGAAGACTAGTGATGCAACACACATTGCCAACTTGTTTTTCAAGGAAATTGTAAGACTCCATGGATTGCCCATGAGTATTGTTTCAGACATGGATACAAAATTTGTTGGTCATTTCTGGAGAACATTGTGGAAGAAGATGGGAACATAACTATCCTTTAGTTCTGCATATCACCCTCAAATAGATGGACATACTGAGGTGGTGAATCGAAGTTTAGGAGATTTGCTGAGGAGTTTGGTCACTGAACATCATAGCCAGTGGGACCAGATTCTAGCACAAGCGGAGTTTGGATATAATGACTCAGTGAACAAAAGTACCAGAAAGAGTCCATTTCAAATAGTGCATGGAATGAATCTGAGGGGAGTGTCAGAGTTAAGAGATTTGGAGAAAAGTGAATTTAGAAGCGCTGGAGCTGAAGACTTCGCTGCAGAAATATAGGAGCTTCATAATCAGATCAAAGAGCAATTGACAAGGAGAAACAATGAGTATAAACAAAGAGCTGATCAAAATAGGAGGAAACTTCAATTTGAAGTTGGAGATGAATTTATAGCGCATATTAGGAAGGATATATTCCCGAGGGGAACATATAATAAACTAAATCTGAATAAAATAGGGCCGTGCAAAATCCTAAGAAGATTTGGTGAGAATGCTTATGAGATAGAGCTTCTAGAAGATGTGGGTGTATCGCCCATATTCAATGTTGCAGAAATGTATCCTTACAGGGAAGATGGAGACAAAGGTCCCGATGGTCAGATGGAGATCCAGTGCAAAGAATAGATGCCTGTAGTAGGAAATTCATAGATGGAGCATATCGTAGATCAAAGAATTGGAAAAAAGACCAGAAGGAAAACATATTTTGAATAGTTGGTAAAGTGGAAAGGGAGACCAATAGAATATGCCAGTTGGGTAAGCGAAGTGGACATCCAAAAGCATGGAAGGTCGGTGCAGGAGCTCATGGACAGGAGTCCATGAATTTTTCAGCCAGAGGAGTATGATGCAGGAGCATTTCCAACAAAGCACTAGTGGAGGAAAACTAGGCGCACTAGCACACATTTTAAAGAAATTTAAATTTTGAAGAAAGCGCATCACACAAATATTTTGAAAAGAATTGTAATTGAAGAACTTATTTAATGTTGTAGAGATGGATGATTTCATGAGGACATCGGAGAATGCATTTTCTTTTAATGAAGCTGAGTGCAGTACAGATTTGATGTATTCGATATGATCTGCCTGTCACAAATATTTATTGTAATAAATATTAGTAGTTGATAGATTTTAATTCAATAGGATAGCTTTAGAATAGTTAGAGGGAAGAGATTGAAGATCCCTCTTTGTATAAATATTTGAATTGTTTCCCAATAGAAGTTGTTGATGGTTTGTTGAATCTATTGTATAGGTTGTGATTGTAGAGAGGTTGGCACTCTAGTTGTTGATGATTTGCTGATAGTTGTTGTAGAAGAAGTGTATGAAAATATGTATAATACAGTTGAATGAATATAACAAAGGATAATTGTCCCAAATGCATGGTGTTGATGCATCTATCTGAATGAATAAATGGTAGACCTTATGTTATTTGCAATTCTCTGTTATTTCTTGTTCTTGTGTTTAGGAATGCATTTACATGGATGAATGTCTGAATATGTGAGGTTTTAAATAAGTTTCAATTGTTTCTCTTCCATGAGAAAGTGCTAGTGTGCATAGTGTCTGCAAGGAGTGCATTGACAGAGCCTGTTTTGACTCATAAGATTAGAAGAGATAACGCGAACCTTATGTGTGCAAGGAGTGCATAGTGTCTGCAAGGTGTGCGTGACATAGTCCATTTTGACTTAGGAAGTTCCAGAGAGACAGTTTGAAGGAAGTTTGTCCACAAGGAGTGCGTGACTGAGTCTTCTAACTTAGACATTCAGAAGAGTATCTGAAGTTTTCCACAGAGAAGGGAAGTTGCGAAGAAAGACCTGTTTCAAAGAGTGAACATGTTGGAATTCAACTAAGTGTTGAAAGGAGTATTCTAAGAAGATAAGAGTTCGAGGAAGAACAATATCATGAGGAAGAGTGGCGAGAAATATTCGAAAGGAAGAGTCCTTCGATGTTTCCCAGAATCAACAAAGTGAGGTCCTTCCATGAGAGATTGGAGTCATTCCAAACTGTCAAATTTGGGAGAGGCCGCATAGAGGCAAGTCATGAGGTGTTTTGACATTTCGGAGTTCGGATAATTTCGAGGTCTTGGAAGGTGGGATCGTCGAAGTCGCGAGGAAAATCTTAACCATTGGCTGTGAGGAGACACATGGAAGAATATTAGAGAATCCGAGAGTTAAGAGGTTCAAAGGAAGTAAGTGTGGAGTAAGTAAAGTTTCGTGAAGTCACAAAACTCAAAGGTATAGCTGGACCACCAGATCCAGGGAGACACATGGCAGAGACTCGTGAATTCAAAGAAAGTTGTTTTGGGAGGAAACATAGGAGGAGGTTGTAATATCACCAGAGGCTGAATTAGCGAAGGGATTGGCCCAAGGTTATATCTCGTGATCACATTAAGGGGAAAGAGCCTAGCGCGAGACTAGTGCTCACAAATCGGTGTCACTAAGCATCAGGAGCGGAGTAACAAGTATTCCAAACTTGCACTCGACATCAAGGGGACATGTGAGTGTATTAATCATTCAGGGTCTGTTGAAAGCCCAAAGAGATAATTTGGCTCCGGAGATTAAAGATCCAAGACTGAGAGGTCACATAATCCCTAGGAGAGAAGGGGTTTGTGCACCAATTGGGAAGAGAACTCGAAGAATCTTCAAATGGAAGAAAGAGAGAAGAATCTGAGGGATAATTTTCTAAATAGAGGGGAAAATAAAGAATGATGGGGGGGGACATGAGATATGCAGTAGAGAAGAACATGAATGATGCATGGGGAGAACATAGAGAGAGATTAGTGGAAGAGTGGGTCTTTTCATAGAATTTTTGAGCAAGGTGTACCCATGCTAACTTGAGCTTAGAGGGTTGCAAATCAGAGGCTTGTTGCGTTGGGAATGAGCACAAATAAGGGAGGGCACTGAGGAGTTGCAAAGGAAGTGAATGGGGCTCCCTTATGTAATTATAACTAGCTGGTAAAACATCTGAGATATTCATGGTGACCCTGGCCTTAGTTGGTAGAAGGGTTCCTTCTATAGTTTGTAAGTGAAGGAGAGCGACCTTCATATTTAAACCATAGTTCTTTGAGAAAAACCTAAGTGTTCCACTGGTGGTATCATGGCTTGGCACGAGGGTGGCCTGTTATAGAAATATTAGGTGCAGTAGATCCTATGGTTGGGTGGAGATTCACTCACCCTTAGTTAGTTTCCCAACCAACCATTTTGAATAGATAAGTGTAATGGCATGATTTATGGGTTTGATGCATGTTCCATTTACAAGACTTATGTTCTTATGTAATTACAAATATGTGATTGTTCAGTAAGGATTTGCATGATGTGTAAGTAGGAGTTACGAATTAAAGACTGCATGTTCCTAACTCTGATACTTACATGTATCTAGTTCATTTATTGAATCACTATCTTCATGAAGGTTGAAGAGAATGGAAAAGTCTGTGCCTCATGCCATTGAAGGTCCAATATTTCATCCTTTGGTAGATTTCCTATAGGGATAAACTATAAAGGCCTATGAATAAAATTCCACATATGCAATAGGCATGGATTGCATGCACATGCAATTACTGTAATTCATAGAAGAGTTGCTCAGTGGGTTGCCCATATTTGTATGTATATTCATAGGAACTTAGGTTCAATGGTCCCAAAATGCTCTGAGAAAGGAAAGTTTTGGAGAATAGTTTGTTCCTTGGGATTATTTGAATCCTTTTTCAGGTGTGAAGTTAGTTGTGGAACCCTTGTAACTAGAATCGTGGGAAACTAAGTTAGTTGAGCCTTTGATAAATCAACCAAGTGTGGGGATGAATATTAACCATCCATCAACAATTGAGAATGATATCAACTCTCTGTGGAGAGGGTCTATGAATAGGATTTTGGAAGAAGTCTTGTGAGGGGAAAAACCTTGAGATGAAGTTCCCAAGTGAAGTCCCAAGGAGAATTTTTCTAGACGCGGAAGGGTTTTCCGTGAAGGCTTGTAGGGTAAGTGTCTATGGAAGAGATTATGGGAAGAAGAGTCCACATGATGGAGCCAGATTGGTCCGCAAGTCATGGATGCAGAAGAATTGGAAATCAACATATTGTAAAATCATTGGGAAAATACCTTGAGCACAAGTTGGTGAGCGACGAGAACGTTTGATATTCAGGAGATCAGATCTAGACTATCGGATCCAAAAGAACCAAGATCTTGTTAAGTGACGTGTTGGTTTGGGAGGACTCAAGGATCTAGACCATTGATCGCGGTTAGTCTGGTCTGTTTGATATTGCATAATCCAGGAGGCTTCCCAGGTCCAAAAAATGATAAAAAATGAAAGTTATCGGAATTGAATGAAACAAATTCCATTGCGACCAGCTCATCGTGCTGATTCTGGCCATATATTTACTTTCTCAAACGGGATTCGTATACGAGAGTTATCACACTCTAATCAGATTCTCAAACAAGCAAGATGTCAATGGTCAAACTGACAAAAAGTCAATGCTGACATCAACATGACACCACCAAGATAACTTCATTATGATGACGTGCCGAAGGTAGGTGGCGACATGTGATTTGCTGACTAGAAAATTGATGCAGGAATGGACCAAAAGATGTCAGACACGTGGCATATAGTTAAGTCAATGTGGAGGTGCCATGTGGCCCAGGCGTGGGATTCCATGTGGCACCCCATAGTTGGTTGGTGGCTATGTGAAAATTTTGTAACTCATGAGAATAGACCCCACGACCTATTGATAGGGTAGAAGGACTTATGGATAGGCCTAACACCAACATGCCAAGTGTAGGACTTGTGTATTCAATCCTATGACTTAATATTTAAGGTGGATAGTGGTTATTCGAATGGAGGAATGGGATGGGGACTAGATCCAACCCTCGGGCACCCATCCAACCTTACGATATGAATCTGGTTGAATATATGAGCACGGGTGGAAAATGATATGGCATTATCCCTCGGATCTCGGGATATGCCCATAGGACTAGAGCTTATCCACATGAAAGCGCGCGGAATTTTTTTTTTGGACCGTTGGTCACATGATATGTGCCCTGAATCTAGGAGCTAGTGTGAGTTATGGGCCAACGCGCAGCTAGAAGGGCTGGCACTTGGCCATATGTAACCATGTGACCATTTCAAAGGGGTGCACGCCATTCCAAAAGGGGCTACTCTATGTATTTTTTATTTTTTTGTTACAGAGTGGGTTTTTATCTAAAGTTTTTTCCCATAATTGGTATTTTGAGGATATTTTGGCCATTTGAAGGGGGATTTGATCCCGAAAAGAGACCATATCTTCAGGAGAAGTTAGGTTTATCTTGTTGAGCCTAAAAAATATATAAACTAGGATTTTTGAGCTTGAGGGGTAACGTTTTTGGTGTAGGTATTTTGAGGAGCAGCTTGCGTATTTTATTCATTTCTCATGTTTTGAGAGGTGATTGATGAGGCTTGTATGTATCTAAACAAGGATGTATTGTACGACAAATCATAAGTCTTTTGTAACATCAAAGAGCCATTGTAAGAAGAACTTGAGCATTTGAAGATCAATAAAGAGGTCCTCCACTTGGAAGTGGGCCCAAAGACGTAGCCACACATTGGTGAACTCTGCTATCAAGTTCTTGTTGTATTTGTCTCATTCTTGTTGTTGTTCACTTCTCTATTTTTGCAGCATGGTTAATTAATGGCTGAACTCTTTAATCAATTTTGAACATCTAATTAAGTCAATTTGTTTCTTATTCCTTCCATTTTTGGATCAAGTATTTTGGTATCAGAGTTTTGGTTGTTTTGAAAGGTTTAACAAGTGCAGGGTGGATGCTTACAAGATCCAAATATCAAAAAGGAGAAGGATCATTGGCTGAATTCATTCCTGAGATAGAATGATTGTTGAGGAAGAAAATAATGGCTTCAGAAGGAGAACTTTCTCCACGAACCAAGAAACTAGAAGATGCACTTTTCTCCATGTCTGAAATGGTCAAAGTGTTGTATGAGGATTTCTTGGAGAGAAAGAAACCAACCTTGGGGGAGATATTAATGAAGGGTAAAAGTGAAGGGAAAGGAGAATCTTCAAAGCCTCCTCCTACACCACCATCACCGCCATCTTCTCCTTCTTCTTCCAGTTCTACTGCAAATGCTAGTTATCATTCTACAATATATACCATACAAAAACAAATACATAAGCATAATTCTAATATGCCTTTGTTAAAAATTGATGTTAAGCTTGATTTTCCTTTGTATGATGGAGAACTAAATGCGAAAAAGTTAGATAATTGGATAAGACAAATTGAAGTGTATTGCAGGATACAAAGAATCATAGATGAGGAGACTATGATCAAGCTTGCTAGTCTCAAGATGGGAGGAACCACCCTTGTGTGGTGGGAAAGAAGGACAAAACATGATCTTAAGAAGTTTGGTTAGACTCTCTCTTCATGGCTTGATTTTACATCCGCTTTATGAAAGAAATTTTATCCTCTAGCTTACATGCAACAAGCTATTATGTCATGGCAGAACTTTAGACAGTTAAAAGGACAAACTATTCAAAGTTATACAAAGGAGTTTCGAAAAAGAGCTTTGTTGTTGGGAATACCATTGGATACTCAAGAGACATTGCTTAAGTATATAGGTGTTTTTCATAGTTATTTATGACATACCATTCTTATGTTTAATCCTACTAGTTTAGATGAGGTATGTGTGCAAGTGAATCATCTTGAATCTAGAGGCAAGAATGTAAATGTTGATTTTGTAAAACCATTTAAATCTATTGAAGGAAAGTTTAAAGGAAAGGGTAAAGATAAGTTAAAAGGGAAGAAAACTAATATAGTGAAGAATGAGAAACCTACATGTACTCATTGTAAGAAATAAGGCCATAGTGAGGATCGTTGTTGGATCCTTCACCCAAAGTTAAAACCAACAAAGTTCGGGAATAAAGGAAAACCAAAACTACTGCAACACCTCAAACTGATTTGGGGTCAGATTCGAGAGATGAGACAAAGGTCATAGTCACGAGAATCAAAGGTAAAAATTCTAAAGCTAGTACAAGTTCTTCAATTCAGTCTTTAAAAGTTGATAATGAAGTTGATGAGGTCAAACGAACATAACTTTTTCATATAAGGGTAATTTACAAACATACAAAAATTGATACTCTATTTGACAGTGGATCACAAGTAAATTTGATATCAGAAGAAAGATTTAAAAAGTTGGGATTAATCACTAAACCTCATAAGAAACCATATCCCTTAGGATGGATTCATAATGATAATCAATTGCAGGTGGATAGACAATGTGTTCTAAAGTTTGCAATTAATTCACAGTTCATAGATGAGGTTGAGTTGGATGTAGTTTCACTAGATATATGTGGTATCATACTTGGAATTCCATATTTGTATGATAGAAAAGCAATATTCTTTCGTGAAGACAATAAGTATCAATTAACTAAATATGGAAAATAATATGTAGTAAGGGCTCATTAGAATAAATTGAATTTATCACTAATCAATTCAGGACAGACGAAGAGGATTGTAAATGTCAATAAGAGATATATCTTAATGGTGGTATAAGATAAAGTCACTCTCGAAATTGATACTTTCAAAGATTGTGATACTAATTTAAAAGATGATTTAGTTAGAATTGTTTCTGACTATGATGAGTTATTTCAAGTCTCGAAAGGATTACCTCCAAAACAACAAGTTGAAAATGAGATACAATTGCAACATGATGTTCCTCTTCCTAACATTGGCATGTACAGGTTATCGGTTTTGGAAAATACAGAGATAAAGAAATAGGTACAAGAGCTGGTTGAACAGGGGGTCATCAAAACTAGTGCTTCTCCATGTGGGTCACCTATCATCTCGATGCCAAAGAAATATGACACATGGAGCATGTGCATGGATTTTCAAGATTTGAACAAAATCACGATAAAAATTCATCACCCTTTTCCTCACATTGATAATCTATTAGATCAACTGAAACATGTGGTTTATTTCACTAATTTAGACTTAAGAAGTGGTTACCATCAGATCAGGGTTGCTGAACAAGATATATGGAAGACTGCTATTAAAACAAAACATGGATTGTTTGAATGGTTAGTGATGCCATTTGGGCTTACTAACGCACTTGCTACTTTCATGAGGGTTATGAATGATGTATTTAGGCATTTTCTTGATGAATTTGTAGTAGTATACTTAGATGATATTTTTATTTTCAGTAGGACCAAGGAAGAACATGTCCAGGGTGTTAGGCAGATACTTTTAGTGTTGCAAAGAGAGAAACGTTTTGTAAAATTGTCAAAATGTGAATTTGGAAAAAACATCTCTTGTATATCTGGGTTACATTGTAGGAGGTGGAGAGCTTAATATTGATCCCTATAAAGTTGAGTTTATTGTAAATTGGCCAAGGCCTACAATGTAACAGAAGTAAGAATCTTCATGGGGGAAACACAATATTGGAGGAAGTTTATTGAAAACTTCTCTCTGATTGAAACACCTTTACATGCTTTGACAAGTGTGAAAAAGGGATTCCAGTGGGGAGGAAGCCAACATAAGGGTTTCGATACTTTGAAAGAAAATATTAGTACAAATCCTCTTCTGACATTTCCAGATCTCCAGCAATCTTTTGAAATTGAAATCGATGAAAGTGACTATGCCATGGGGGCAGTGTTGATGCAACACATAAAACCCATATGCTATCATTCTGAGACCTTCACTACAATAGTAATTAACTATCCAACCTATGATAAAGAATTGTATGCTCTAATACAAAGTGTTAAAAATTGGAAACATTACTTAATGGGAAAAGAAACAATAATATACACTGATCATCAACCATTACAATATCTACAATCACAAACTAAGCTACAACAATCAAGGCATTTTAGACGGATGGGGTTTTTATAACAATTTCACTTGGTCATCAGATATAAAAAGGGCATTCATAATAAAGTTGTTGATATGTTATCTAGGCCTCCTAGTACAATTGCTACAATCCTTAAGCACAATTCAATCACTCATGACAATTATATTAAACAATATGCTGAGGATAAAGATTTTAAGGAAGTCTATGCAACTTTAAGTAATGGTAAAAGAGTAGAAGAATTGAATTATCATATTAAAGACAAACTCTTGTATCATTTGGGCAAGTTATATATTCTAGAAAGTGAAAGAGTCCATGCCATCAGAGAGGCACATACTTCTCTTATAGCAGGGAATTTTTGTGTAGAAAAAGCAATTGCTTAGTTACAAATATTTTGTTATTGGCCTCGAATGCATGAAAATGTGTCTAAGTATGTAAAGGGATGTACTATGTGTGCAATAAGAAAACCAAGTAACAAAAAGTTAGGATTGTACACTCCACTTCCTATTCCTTCTAGACCATGGGAAAGTGTATCTATGGATTTTGTGGGGGGATTCCCTATCTCTAGAAAAGGTCATGATTACCTATATGTAGTTGTGGATAGGTTCAATAAGATGTGTGTCTTGATTCCTTGTAAAAGTCATGTCACAGTTGAAAAAAAAACTCAAATGTTCTTTGAAAATGTATGGGTTCATTTTGGGTTACCTACTTCTATTGTATCTAATCGAGACTCCAGATTCCTGGGGAAATTTTGGTCAAGATTATGGGAACTTATGGACACGAGGTTAAATAAGATCACAACATTTCATCCACAGATGGATGGGCATACAGAGTTGGTGAACAAGACAATAGTGCATCTACTTTGGGCATATTGCAACACACATCCTAAGCTTTGGGATGCACATTTGTGTTATGTACAACATGCGTATAATCGAGACAAACATTCTTCTACTCAGAGACATGGATGATTTTAGGGGATAAATTTTTCTTGTGGGATAATTTTCCATGGTTTTTCCAAAAATGAGATTCACTATTTTAAAAATGATTCGCCCAAATTCTATAGGATAAAATTATTTCACCTTAAAAATCGCCAAAATTTTATAAAAAATATGTAAAATCCTTATAAATTTGAATATTTTTACAAAAATATCGCCAAACATTTATAATTGGCATATGAAGGATTAGTAAGATTTGCCAACGTTTCTACATTTTAAAACAAATTTCCATCCTTAAAATTATCCCTGCTCAGAGATCTCCATTTGAAACTTGTTTGGGGTACTTTCCAAAGTCTCGTTTGGATTTTGTCTTTGGAAAATATATTGCAGCAGAAGGACACAATGATGTGGACAGGACTACAAAGTTCATTGAACAAATCCAGTTGATCCATCAGGCGGTACATGAACAGTTGGAGAAAAGCCAGGCCAAGTACAAGGCGAGGCATGATATGCATTGAGTTGATCATCAGTTCAAAGCAGGAGATCAAGTTTGGTTATACATCAACAAGGAAAGGATGGAAGGTGAAGGTAAAAAGTTTAAACCAATTTGTTATGGTCCTTTCAAAATTTTAGACAAGATTGGTACTAATGCTTTCTGGTTAGAATTGCCTCCATATATGCAAATCTATTTAGTTGTAAATGTGGAAAACTTGAGATTGTATGAGCCTCCTATGATCGAGGATCAAGGAAAGAATGTTCAGATTCCTACCATCGAAGATTTTAATCCTGAATATATGAACGAGTTGTAGGAAGACACCATTTTGGACTGTTGGCCCTTGACCAAGTTTTGGAGATCCTTGGTTAGGTTTGACCATTTTGGGACTTTGACAGGCTGGTTGAAGGAGGAGCGCATTAGGAAGATATAGAATAGAAAAAAGCAAGAATTAAATGATTTCATGACTAGGAGAATAACACACTTAATAGAAGAACATGAGAACAAGTCAAAGTTGCTAAGGATTAGAAAACTGAATCTCGAAGTTGAAAGCACACAAACTAACTTGAAAAACCTGTCCATACAGGAGAGTAGAGCACCTACCCTAGACAAAGAAGAAGTATTGCCCTTGAACCCTATGAAATATCATCAACAACGCAAAGTTACTATGCCAAGAGAAGATAAGAATCAAAATGGAAAGAGGAACCCAATAACTCAGATTACAGGAAAGAAGGCTAGAAAACTCAACAAGAAGAAAGCAAAGTTAGAAAAATTGAAAGAAGTTCCAGAGAAGACTTCGCAGAAAGAAGGCTTCTAGAACTTGAACTTCGTCGGAATATCAGAACAACGCATATTGGAACTTCGCCATGGCAGAGCAATATAACCGTTGGAGGCATTATGACCATTAGATCGACGCTCCCGAACGGTTAGAAAATAAGTTATGGCCTGAAAGCTCGCCATTGGACTGTTGGGACCTTTCCATAATGAATGAAATTGCATTTATTAAGGATTTTTGACCCGTTCGAAGAATCCGTTGTGACGTTGTATATTTATCTCGTCGAACGTTGAACCGAGAACACTTTTGCAAATAGTGATTATTCGAGCCCATAGAGAGCTGACTACTATCGCGTTGTGTTTATTGAGACTTCACCACCTACTCTATTGCATTGAGCGTTTGATCACCAACCTAAGATACTTGATCTCGAGCGTGCATGTCGGACGACATTAGCGCAGTAGAAAATTCCATCGAAGAAATTCTAATCGACCTCATGACTGAGAAGGTGATGTCTGTAGGAGTTCAAGCCTCATCGACACGAGGAGAACAAGCCTCCCCATCAATTGCTCATGGATATGGACCATCCCAAGCTGTGATCGAGAAAAGAACCAAGCATCGTAATGACTTGGAAAATGTGAAGCTCATCCCATCCATCCTTCCCAACTACGTCTCGCCTCTGGATGGTGTGGTGAGTCGTGATAGTGTCTCGAGGGACTTCGACTACACGTTGATTACTGCGTACCTCCCAAAGGGGATACGCACAGTTAAACCACATATGGAGAGGATTCTGACAATGAAGATCAACGACTATAATTTGGGAGACCGCAAGAGCTATGGAATTCTCGCACCTCACAAATATTTGACCAAGATGAAGGGAAAGAAGTCAAAGATCATTCCCCAATCGTGGATCATGAACATCGCGCATTCCACTATTCTTAATGTAATGAATATACCCCATTTTAGAAGGTATCAGGAGGTTAACGTATGCATTAAAATCCTACTTTCATGCTTCCAAGGCAGTTATTTGTGTCTAGACAGATGCATCACCATCGATCTGGCGCTGATCCATAATCACCAGATTAAGCATGCAAGGACCAGACCCACAAGACTTTTACCTAGTGAAGGCTGCAAACCGCACCTTGGCGCAATGAATTAAAGATACCTACGACGACATGGAGAAGGGGAAGCGAGTCTACAAGGTAGCCTCCATCTAGAATGGTGAAGTGTGCCTCGCTTTCCAGTTTATTGATGGTAAGATAGTCTGGAAAAACAGACCCATTCAGGTCACAGGGTTTGTCATTGACCTCACCGAAAAATGCGTGGAAGGGATAAAAATGAATTGGGTGAGCTACCTAGTTAACCAGTTAGAGAAGAACTGTTGTGAAGCTCAGGATCAGGGCTATGAGTTCCATTTCAGTTGGCTCCTAATCCTCATCGCCTTCATTGCTTGGGAGATGCCGGAAGGAGCGAACTTCCCTGACATTGAGCCATTTAAACCACTAGTTGTGAAGTTCACCACTCTCTGGTATTCGAGTGACATGGGGAAACAATGGCAGTCGAACGCGGTGTTCCACACCTACTACCTACATTTGAAGAGGGCTATTGAGTCCTTCCCTCATATGAAACCGAACAACCTTCACAGGTTCAAGCCAATGGAGAAGTTCCACGCAGATAGGCATTTTATTTATACCACTGCGCATGGAGACAAGAATAAAGAATAAATCCAATCATACTACAATCTTACAGAGGAGGACATGGAAGAAATCATTAAGGAATGGCCTACAGAGTTCCTTATCTCGGTTGACCAGGACGAACTATCCGACCCTAACCTAATCAGAAGTCCGGTGGTTACTCGCGAAGAGTACGATGCACCTGGAAGTAGCAGAAGGAAGAAGAAATAAGAGGTACAATAGCTTAACAACACATCAGATGATACTGCCTCAGAGTCACCAAGAGGAGGAGGTGATGACGAAGTAAACAAAGAAGAGAACAATGGGGAAGAATACAAGTAGAAGAAAGGCAAAGTAACACCGCCTATGGATCCCATTAATGAGGCTGAAGCACCCAACAAAATAAAGGTTTCCCCCACGAAACCTATATCGTGAAAGAAGTCCAAATATAGAAAACCACAGATGCAGACTATGCTCATAATGGACGACATTGACCTAATCATCATTGTTGTCTCAGATACCTCAGAAGATATTTTACAACGCAATGAAGAAAATCATGAAACCATGTATGAAAGGATTGAAGCAGAGCTGAGAGGGGTACAACAAGCCCTTCACTCTAGCCACGCAGTGTCCACTGCGCCTCTTCCATCAGAAGAGATAGAGCTGGGAGATGAGCCTACCCAACTCCATAGAATAACAGATACGAGCAAAGCTCGCCTTCATCGTGTCCAAGAAGAAAAAGAATAGGCCATAGAGGCCCTAAAGAAAGTACAAGAGGAAGTCATAGAGAAACGCTGGGTTGCACAACAGGAAAAAGATGACCTCCAAGTGGAGTTCGCAAAGGATAGAGAGCATATACAAAAGGAGAAAGAAAATCTCCTCACAGAGCAGGTCAGAGTTAAAGAAGTAGTCACCATAGCACTTCTCTTGGTGACATTCTTAGAACAGATAGAAGAATACCCAGTAGAGATTCAAGTAGTGAAGCTTGCTGAAGCCATCCAACAACATCAATAGAGATTCGCAAAACTAGAGCTACAAACAATGCCAAGCACTCCATAGGATGTGCGGGATTAGAGAGAAGAAACAACCTGAAGCACAGTCCATATAATCAAGGCATTAGCCTTGGAATGTAAACAACTTAGCAGTCGAAGTGCACAAAATTATGAGCGCCTTACAGAGGACTCTGAATTGAAGACACTAGAGTCACAACTCCAGGAGGCAAAGCAACAAGCAGTGATAGTACAAGCGTAGTTGAATCCCTTGTCAGTGGTCGAGAGAATGAAAAGTTCCCAAGAACAACGCACGACTCAACAACAGGTCCATGCCATATAGAGCAAAGTCATGGAAGTGACTCATAAGCTCCAACCAGTCCAAAATGAAGCTTGCCAACTATTTGAGGAGATTAAAGGATGAGGAACAGAACTAGAACAAGTAGTCACTACAGTCGAACAACGCTTGGAAGGACCTGTGACTGAGGCAATTATTCATGAGTTCACCAAGCAGGAGGCCCTGGAAAAGCAGTAGGTCGATGTAGTTCGAGCCAAGATCGAGGATTTTGAGGCATATTTTCCCAGAGCATAGTGACTCGGGATGAGTCACAGGTGAGTGTTGGGGGCCTGTTGGCCCTTGACCAACTTTTGGATATCCTTGGTTAGGTTTGACCATTTTGGGACTTCGACAAGCTGGTCGAAGGAGGAGCGCAAGTCAAAGCGGAGATCGTGGGATCTCAACCTCTTTTAAGGGTAGTTTTGGGATTAGGGTTTATGTAACGGGTATGGGATGTTGGCCCATGGGTTTTACCCATGCTTATTCCTATTTTAATGTATAAATAGACATCTAGGCAATTTAAGAAGGGGTTGTTACTAGTGACTAGACCTAGTAAGATTGGCTTAGTGCAGATCTAAAGGCTTTTTGCACACTATGTGTTAAGACTTGTAGAGCTAAGTGCAAGTGACTGTAAGAAGCTTGTGTGTGGGCTGTGTAAGAGGGCTTTGTGCTATAACCTATCTCGGGAAGGAGGATCTGGCGAGGTGCGTGCAGATCTCCTGTCCTATGCAGAGTGGGTTTTGATGCTCTGTGCATGTAAGAAGATTGAAGGAAGATAATAAAGAAGAAGAAGAGTTTGTGGACATATCCCCACGTTGGGGGTGAACCACATATATCCTATGTTATGGTTTCTTTGTGCTTTATGGTTGTTACATTGTTAATATGATTTATTCTTAGTGCAATAATATATGTTTAGATGAATCTGACATGATAGCTTAGTGCTAAGTGATGTGAATGAATACTAGATCTGATCTATTTCCATATGCTAAGTGCTTAGAGGTGTTAGATCTGGTTGAATACTACATTGTTCTAGAACTAGGGTTTCTCCCTCGGATGTGAATAATGGTTAAATGCTAATGAATGATTAAATTCTAAGTTCTTTGTAAGTACTGTGATCACAGATCTGTGTCCCAACAAGGTTGCAGACACTTGAGTCCTGCAAACACCCCTGCCTCTACCTCGGGTGAGACTTCATCTGCTTCACACATGTTGCCGAAAGGGTCGGTAATTAAGTTTTTGTTGGTGCGCTATTGAAGCGTTGAACCCCGGGTCTACCCTTGTGTGTGTGCCAACATGGACAAAAGAGTCTGAACTTCTCGCAGGGGCGATGTGGAGTATCTTTGAGTGGGATTGAAGGGAAAAAATCCAAGTCAGGCCAAGTGGATGGAGATTGGAAAGTTGAGGACACAATATCCTCACTTAATTACCAACTGATACTAGAATTTTGGTGGTCCAAAAGCTTCCAAATGGGGAGGAATGATCTAGGAGGTCCAGAAAATGCTCAAAAATGAAAGTTCTCGGAATTGAATGAACCTAATTCTAATGCGACTGACTCTTTGTGTTGATTCTAGAAATATATTTACTTTCTGAAATGGGCTCCGTATGCGAGAGTTATCACACTCTGATGATATTCTCAAACTGGCAAAAAGTCAATGGTCAAACTTGCAAAAAGTCAATGTTGACATCATCATGACATCACCAAGCTAAATTCATTATGCTAACGTGGCAGAGGTAGGTGGCAACATGTGATTTGTTGACTGGACAATTGATGCAGGCATGGACCAATAGATGCCAGACACGTGGCATATAGTTAATTCAATGTGGAGGTGCCACATGGCCCAGGTGTGGGCTGCCACGTGGAACCCTGTAGTTGGTTGGTGGCTATGTAAAATTTTTATAATTCATGAGAATGGACCTTGTGACCTATTGATAGGGGAGGACTTATGGACAGGCCTAACACCAATGCACCAAGTGTAGGACTTGTGTATTCAAGTCTACGACTTAATATTTAAAGTGGATAGTGGTTATTTGAATGTAGGAATGGGCTAGGGCCTAGCCCCCAGTCCTCAGGCACCCATCCGAACTTACCATATGACTTCGGTTGAATATATGAGCACGGGGGGGAAATGATAAGGCATTAGCCCTCAAATCTCGAGATATGCCCATAGGACCAGAGCTTATCCGCATGAAAGTGTGCAGAGGTTTTCTTCTGGACCGTTGGTCACATGATATGCACCCCGAATCCAGGAGCTAGCATGAGTTATGGGCCAGCGTGCAACCCAAAGGGATGGCGCTTGTCCATATGTAACCATGTGACCATTTCAAAGGGGTGCATGCCATTCCAAAAGGGGCTACTCTGTGTATTTTTGATTTTTTTGTTACAGAGTGGGTTTTTACCTAAAGTTTTTGCCCATAATTGGTATTTTGAGGATATTTTGGCCATTTGAAGGGGGATTTGATCCCAAAAAGAGGCCAGATATTCAAGAGAAGTTGGGCTTCTCTTGTTGAGCCTAAAAAATATATAAACTAGGCTTTTTTATCTTTAGGGTTAACTTTTTTGGTGCAAGGATTTTGAGGAGCAACTTTTGTATTTTGTCCATTTCTCATGTTTTGAGAGGCATTGTGCCATGTTTTGAGAGGTGATTGATGAGGCTTGTATGTATCTGAACAAGGAGGTATTGTACAACATATCATAAGTATTTTGTAACATGAAAGAGCCATTAGAAAGAGAACTTGAGCATTTGAAGATCAATAAAGAGGTCCTCCACTTGGAAGCGAGCCCTAAGACGTAGCCAAACATTGGTAAAATCCATTATCAAGTTCTTGTTGTCTTTGTCTCATTCTTGTTGCTGTTCACTTCTTTGTTTTTTCAACATGGTTAATTAATGGCTGAACTCTTTAATCAATTTTGAGCATCTAATTAAGTCAATTTTTTTTTTATTCCTTCCATTTTTGGATAATTGCGGGTGACATGTTCTCCCAAAAGGGGATAGGGGAGAGTTCTATGTCAGCGAAGTCAGACAGGTCGGAGGCTACCATGTGGCTAGTGACACGTAGAGGTAGACATGTGTCCTTTGGGAGCGAAGTTGGAATGAGTGGGATGGATTAAGAAGAAAGGGTGCATGAAATGCATGCTATAATATATCTATATCTATATCTATCTATCTATCTATCTATCTATCTATCTATCTATCTATCTATCTATCTATATATATATATATATATATATATATATATATATATATATATATAGACACACACACACACACATAGAATGCATTTCATGCACCCTCCAGTTGAGTGCATCAACCACTTTATTTTCTTTTCCCTTGATGTGCTTGATAGAAAAGTCATATTCACTGAGAAATTCTAGCCACCTAGTTTTTTTAGCATTTAGTGTTGTCTATTCAAACAAGTATTTCAGACCATTATGGTCTATCCTTAGCTTAAATTTTCTACCCATAAGATAATTCCTCCACATATTCAATACATGGACAATCACTGCAAGTTCTAAGTCATGGGTAACATAATTGATTTCATGCTCTTTAAGATTCCTCGATTCAAAACAAGTGACCTACCCATTTTGGGTAAGGACTCCAACAAGCACTACTTTACATGCATCGATGCAAACAAAAAAATACTCACCTGGATCCATAATATTCAAAATATGTGCACTAATTAATAATTCCTTCAACTGCTAAAAATTCTCTTCACACTTTGTAGTCCATTCAAATTTTACTCGTTTATTTTGTATTGAAGTAGTTGGATGTAAAATTTCAGAGAAACATTCAATGAATCTTTTGTAGTAACCAACCAACCCAACAAAAGATCCGACCTCATAAATATTCTTTGGTGTTCGCCATTCTCTGATTTCCTTGTTATTTTCTAGGTCCATTTCTATGCCCTTCTTTTATATAGTGTGGCCTAGGTAGAGGATTTTCCTCTGATAGAAAATGCACTTTATCAACTTGGCATACAATTGTCTCTCTCTGAACACTTGTAGCACAATCCTTAAATGTTTTCCATGCTCCTCCTCTATCTTGGAGTATATAAGAATATCATCCAAGAAGACAGTAAAAAAATTGTCTAGGTAATCTATAAACTCATTCATCAGAAAAATAAAATTATTTGGTGCATTTTCCAACCCAAATGGAACCACCACAAACTCATAATGGCCATACATAGTCTAGAAGGTTTTCTTGCTAGTATATTCGTCTTTGATTTTCACTTGATGGTATCCTAGCCTCAAGTCACTATTGAAAAATATATTTGCTCCTTTTAGTTGATAAAAAAAATCATTAATCCTTAGAAAAGTATACTTTTATTTACAATAACCTTATTCCTATTTCTAAATTCAATACACAACCCTAGATTTCCATCATTTTCTTCCAAAAAGTGAATTTGCGGTACCCTAAGGCAAGACAATTGGATGTATGTACCCCTTCAACAAATCTTCTAGTTGCATATTCAACTCTTTCAACTCTAGCGTGCTCATTCTGTATGGAATCTTGGACATTAGGGAATATCCATGAGTCAAATCGATGGAGAAGTCATTGTCTCTTTTTGATGGTGTTACCACCCAAACTAGCATCCTCTGTAGAGGTGATAATGGGTATAAACAAAACATGAGAAACACATCATTGTCAGCTTAGAACAATTTCCCCTTCACTTTATGTAATCTCCTTGAACCCACTGGGGGTTTCCCAATCCATGGAAATAAACCCAATACCTCATGGTAGCTTACAATACAAGACACTTCAAAACACTCTCCTAGATATATGGTTAGATAGAACAGTGCTAATGGAGTAGCCAAATGACTCAAGAATATTCAACTAAGAATGAGGGAAATAAATACCACAATATAAATAGGTTTAGAAGATAATTAATCAAGTGCTGATATTTCAAATAAATATTCTACAATATAAATATAAATCAACACAATATAATCACTCTTATGGAGGAGGAATAAGCATCTTTTACCACACAAGAGTGAGATTTAACCACACAAATCAATGAAAACTAATTACCTCGATTAAATCTTGATTATATGCTATAAATTGGACCATATTTTTACTTTCTACAACTTCTAGAATCTGATGTAATATAATTAACACAAAAAATGTAGATTTTAGACAATGAAATGTACCACAAGGGTGCCTAAAAACACTTATAATTAAGATTCCTTGGGAACATTTTCTAGGGAAATGAATAATAAATGTAAAAACAACCCAACAATGAACTATTCCAAGTACAAATGTATAATAAACATGTAACTAGCTCAAACTTTTAAAATTAAGTGGTGAATCCCCCTAGGGTTTCGCCAAAAATATCCAAAATATAAAGTAACAACTATGAAGCATTTAGGAGATAAATTTCACCATTATAAACTGTTATATATCATTTATAAACAATTTAGAAGTGAAAATGTATCTAGGTTAGGGTTATAATTCACCTTTTAGGGTTAAACTCTAGCTTTAGGGTTTGACCAATTCCAATTCTCTTTGCTCCAATTTAATTTCCATAATTGATAAACCTCTTAAATCAACCCACAAAATTTTATATAAAATCTTTAAGAACTAATTTGTGGGGCTACTTTTCCCTATTAGGGTTAAAAATCAACAATTTACTATAAACCCTTAAACAAAATTGTCTAGAAAATTAAAACAAACTGTTAACTTTGCACTAAACAATGATTTATTTTATTTTATTTTTATGGTATATATTTTATATTCTTTTGTATTTTTATATTTTATATGACATAAAAGAAAACAATTTGAGTTTTTAGGGTTTTTGTTGTTGGTTGTTGGGAGTTACGCTTAGTGCCTTGTATCCACTTAAGGCTTATGGGGTCAAGGAGTATGCCCCTATAAGAATTGGTTATTCATTGTTTATGGATTAGAGTGGGAGACTAGTGCCTCAAGGAAGTATTCCCTTGTATAATGAAAAAAAACCATGAAAACTGAGGCCCTACAAGAAGGGTTTCCTCAAGGGGATATCCTTCACTAACAAGATCAACAAAATATTGGAGAGAATACTTAAAACCCTTTCCAAGGAGTATAAAACTAATCAAGACAAGAGATAAACACTTACCAAATCTTTTTAAGGAAGATGGAAGAGATGCAAACCATGGATGTATTCATTCCAAGTAGTTGAGTAACTTCTCAATGGATCGATCTTGTTATCTTTAGTAAAAACTTGTATATTCATAATAGTATTTGAAATACCAAGAAGAATAAAAAATAAAGAAAAATATCCAATAATTAACACCAAAACACCAAGTAAAATATCTTCTATTAATGGCTTGAAATGATCTCCAACAATTCACAACAATTTGGAATGAGAGGAGGGATTTTATTTATAAAGGAGGCTCACAACTCTGTATTATTTATTCCCTAAGTTTAGGTTAAGGAAATGAAATAAAAGTGACTTGTCATCCACATAAATTGGAGACCAAGTCAAATAACAATGAAAAGATGTTTAACATGCATAAAATCCTCATAAAAGAGGTGACATCATTCTTCTACGAGGGATTATTTTCCCTTAGGGTGCAACATTCCATCCATAAATGACTTGGGAGGCCTCAAAATGTGGCAAGGAATAATCCTTGGCCACCCTAGCTCCAATGTTCAACTTCAATGTAGGGAACGATCTCTCTAAAAGTACAAATAAAGCCTCTAAAGGTGGACAACTTCTTCCTTTGGGCTATCAAGTATTCAAAAAGTGGTCAAAATCCATCCACATCATCATGAATGAGTTCCATGTCAAATATTCAAGGTGCAAAGTCACTTAAGTGACCTCCACATCATCAAGTCGGCTCAAATAAAATCCCAATGCTATCATGAAGTGCCACATGTGATAATAAGCCCTATTTAGTGAGTGAAAACATATCTAAAGAGTGCCAAAGGAGGGGATCACTCTAACATCTTCCACATGACATGTATAAAGGGTGTCCATGTTGATGAAAATAGCTCGTATGTCCCTAAGATAGTGTGACCAATGCCTCAATAAATGTGATATGCCTCGAAAGCTGTGAGATTTCCTTGGGAAACATGAAACTAGACAATCATGTGTAGAATCATCTCCAATGGTGCATGACCAAAGTGTGGTACATACACTAAGAGAGAGGGTCCATGTGTGGTAAAATAAGTGTGCTAAACCATGGGTGTGACAACCCTTACAAATTGAAATCACCTTTTACATAGAAAATAGAATAATTGAATAGCTATCCCCCCTATAAATAATTTATCATAGTAGATCTACCTCATAATTCATGCATACCTACCTAGGACATAAATTCCCGACATGGAGGGAGTTACCACCCTCAAGGGATAGTCATTCAGAGAAACAAAACCAAGCACCTTGAATGTGGACTAAAAGGACATGTCATGAACTACCTAAGGGGATTTAGGACACCAAATAACCAACAATCGTACATCAATCATCCCATCATGGAAACATACAAATAAGTAATCACAATTTGGTCTCATCAAAGTGGTCACATCTTGTAAAAAAATATAGGTTACACTATAAAGATTATGAGTTGTAACACGTGGAAATATTGAAAATTCCCCAAACACATCTTCATACTCCTTCAAGACTAGATAATGTTCAATATTTGGCTCCTTATCCTTGGTTGACTCTTTCATATGTGCTGCATATATCTGACGCCCTTTCCTAAAACTTCTTTTTAGCTACAATGCTAAAATCTCTTCGATGGATATAGAATACCTCAAACTTTCTTGGAATTCCCTTCCTCATCAAGGCATGTGAAAGTCTTGTTGTAGAATTCTAGGACAAAATGATGCTTGTCCAATCAATACATACCAATTAAGAAATCATATTATCCAAGAGGTATGATGTCTATATCTGCCTTAGCGATGACTCCTTTCATGTTCACTAGACAATCTCTAACAACCTCATCGATTCTCCTCTCAGTTCGAGTAGCTAGCTGAACCAACCAAGAATTTTTATGCTTACATCTATTCAACTTAGATATGTGTTAAGAACCAAATATCAAAATAGCATAAAAAATCTCAGAATAAGTACTCCATGCCTTGACAAAGAGATAAATTCAGATAACAATCCTCTTCGAGGGGTCAACCTCCTTATAGATTACATGAATTCACAAATACAAGATGATTGTAAATGAAAAGGTATCCTTGGTATATATAGGAGACTAGGAGGTACAATTCAACTAATGGACCCAAGCCAACATAAATAAAATAACAATACTAATGTAATATGCCCCAATTAAGGGGTAATGTGCCATGAATATGATTCCAAATGAAAAGGTCTCCTTGGTATACATAGGAGACTAGGAGGTACAATTACAACTAATGGACCCAAGCCAACATAAATATAATAACAATACTAATGTAATATGCCTCAATTAAGGGGTAATGTGCCACAATTTAGGGCTTAACATGCCCCTCCTCCTGAGAAAAGTGTTTTCCTCAACGCTTGAGTAGTTCTGGATGCTTTTGTATAAAAGACTCATCTTCCCACGTGGAATCTTTAGCAGGTAGTTTCTTCCATTTAATGAGGTACTTTGAAATTTATCTATTCCTCAGCTAGCGAATTCTTGCGTTAGTGATAGCTTCAGGCTCCAATATGGTTTTTCCTTTCTCTTCAAGTTATGGAAATATAGTTTGAACTAGGATCTTGTCACCTATAACATTATTTAAGCATGAAACATGGAAAACTGGGTGTACTCGCAAAGATGTAGGCAACTCCAATTTGTATTCCATAGTACCAATCTTTTGCAACACCTTATAAGGGCCATGGTACTTCGGTGATAATTTATTATCCTTCTTAGCTTGATTAAGGGACATATGTTTTTATGGTTGTAGTCTTAAAAATACCCAATCCCCTACTTCAAAACTTCTTTCACTACGATGTTGATCTGCTTGTTGTTTCATGTGATTTTGTGCCATGTTCAAGTTGTTCTTTAGGATTTGGAGAACCTGTTGTTGATGCTGGATGTGATATTCCATTGCTTAAACCTGGTATTTTCTTTTAGAGAAGAAGTGATGGACGATGGGTGATGTCCATAAAGTGCCATAAATGGTGTCATTTTTTTTGCAGTATGAAAGGAAGTGTTATACCACCATTCTTCCAAGGGTAACCACTTGAACCATTGTGTTTGTTTATCAGAGACAAAGTAACAAAGGTAGCCTTCTAAAATTTTTTTCACTATCTCAATTTTTCCATCATATTGAGGATGATAAGATGACATATGAGCCAATTAAGTACTCAAAGAAGAAAATAATTCTGTCCAAAAATATCTAGTGAAGATGGGATCTCTGTCACTTACAATAATCTTTGGGCTTCCATGTAGCTTTTGAACTGTGTCCATGAATGTGGTAGAAACTGTACTAGATTTTAAAGGATGAGAGAGTGCACAAAAGTGTGCATACTTGGTAAGTATATCAACAATCACCATGATGACACTCTTTCCTTTAGACTTCGGTAACCCTGTGATGAAATCCAAGGAAACCTCCTTGCATCGCTGACTTGGAATGGATAATGGTTGTAAAAGACCCAGGGTATTAATTGTTTCCACCTTATTTTGTTGGCAAACCAAACATTCTGCCACAAACCTTTGAACATCAGTTTTAAGGCCATCACAAAAAAATCCCCTCTTGACTCTGTGATAGGTTTTCAAAAATCCTGAGTGCCCTCCTACTGGAGAGGTGTGCAATTCCAAAAGTACATTTTGTTTGATTTGGGAGTTCTTACATAAATATAAGCGATCTTTGTACCATAGTGAATCATTTTTTCATGTAAATGTATCAGATGCATTGGAATCCTGCTACAACTTTTGAATGAGAGTCCACACTTCTTCACCATTCTTCCATTCATCCCTTGCTTCTGTTATCCAATCAGGTTGGATGATAGATATAACACAAAGAAATGCCTCAACATCTTCATCCTTTCTTGAGAGTGCATCTGCCACAACATTATGCTTCCCTTTTTTGTAGATGATTTCAAAGTCATAACCCAACATCTTGGTCACCCATTTTTGTTTCCCTTCTGAATATAGTCTTTGTTCCAAGAAGTATTTAAGACTGTCATGATCTGTTTTGACCTTGAAGTGCCTACCTATCAGGTAAGGGTGCCATTTATTCAATGCATGTAGTAATGCCATCATTTCCTTCTCATAAATGGGTTTATGTAAGTCATTTCCCTTGAGTGGACAACTTTCAAAAGCAAGGGGCCTTCCTTCTTGCATTAGAATATCACTAATGCCATTTCTTGAGGCATCACATTTCAAAATAAAGGTTTCTGTGAAGTTTGGTGTGGTCAAGACATAATCTTTTTACATTTCCTCTTTAATTTGTTCAAAAGCTTGAGTTTCCTCTGGAGTCCATGAAAATGCATCCTTATTAGATAATGCAGTTAAAGGTGTTACTATTCTTCCATAGTTCCGACCAAACTTGCAGTAGTAACCTGTCAAACCCAAAAATCCTCTAATATTATTCATTGTTTTGGGAATCAACCAGTGCATCATGGATTTAATCTTGTTAGGGTCTACCTTGAAACCTTCGTGAGATACAATATGACCCAAATACTCTACCATATTCACCCCAAAGAAACATTTGGATGGTTTTGCATATAGCTGTTGCTCCTTTAGTAGTTGTAGCACCCTATCAACATGTTGAACATGATCTTCCTAAGCCTTGATATAGATTAGTATATCATCAAAAAATACTAACAAATTTTCGAAGGAAGGGCTTGAAAATGGAATTCATCAACCCTTGGAATGTGGAAGGTGCATTCGTAAGGCCAAAAGGCATGACCAAAAATTCATAATGGCCTTCATGAGTTCTGAATGTTGTTTTTGGGATATCTTCTTCCTTCATTCTAATCTGATGATACCCTAAATGAAGATCCAAATTTGTGAAGTAGATTGATCCATGTAGTTCATCTAACAATTCATCAATGACGTGAATGGGAAACTTATCTTTAATGGTGATGTTGTTGAGCTCTCTATAATATGAACACATACACCATGAGCCCTCTTTCTTGAGTACCATTACCACCGGTGCAGAGTAATAACTTTGGCTAGGTCTAATAATTCCAACCTATAACATTTCTTCAACCATATACTGAATTTCACTCTTCTGGGCATAAGGGTATCTATAAGGAGGAACACTCCCAGGAATTAAGTGAATAGCATGATCATGATTGCGAGTGGGTGGAAGACCTCTGGGAATATATTCAAATACTTTGGAATTCTTATCAGTGATCCCTTGGATATATAGGGGAATAGATGGCTTAGATGTTTGAACATCTAGTGAGCATACTTGTACAATTACACCCTGATGCTCATTTTTCAATAATTTTGTCATTCCATTAGATTTTACCACCTTACTGGGTTTCCCTGTGATACCCCTTAACTCAAATTCCTTTACTTCCAATAAAAATTTCATGAAAAGTTATTGAAAATTAAAATCCACTATTCCCAATGATTGTAACCATAGGACCCCTAGTACGAAATAAACACCACCCATAGGTATATAAATCATTGGACTATTCATTACATATTCCCCCATAGTAAGATTGATCTTATGGAATTTTCTTGAGCAATTGATAGTTTCTCCATTTGCAATCATTACTTGAAACTCTGGCACTAGATATATAAAGCAATTGAGAGCTTTGGATAATTTATAGTGAATGAAATTATGAGTACTACTAGAATCAATTAGCACTATTATCTTTTTCTTTTTGATATATCCTTCGATCTTGAGGGCTTGAGGAGTGCTAATTCCAACCAATGCATGACATGATATGGTGGGAGTCATCTCTTCAGAATAAATCTCTTCTACATCTTCATCTTGAGATGGTTCTTGTTCTTGTTCTTGTTATTCTTCCTCTTCACAATATATGTAGAATAATTTCTTCTCACCACACTTATGTCCCTTACTATACTTGTTGTCAAAATTAAAGCATAAACCTTTTGCTTTTATTTTCTCCAATTTTTGAGGTGTCAACCTTGTAGGTTGAGGTGGTTTAGAAGAAGGAACATTATTCTCTCGATAGATGTTATGGGTGGTCCTTCTAGTAGCCATAGCCATATTTTTACTTTCAACCTTTTTCACCACCCTGGACACATTCTCCAATGATTTGGGTTCCCAAAGTCGAACCTCATGTTGAATGTTATCCTTTAAAGTTCCCATGAAGACGTCAATCTAGTTCTCATCTGGAATATTTGTCACCTTTATATTTAATATTTGGAAGTTCTCAATGTGCTCCACAACTGAACCCTTTTTCTTGAGATTATCAATTAGCCGAATAAGGTATTTCTCCTTGTATGATAAAAATGTGCTATCATTTCTTCTGTGAAAATTGTCCAAGTGACAAGTGATTTGCGAGAAAAAATCCATCGATACCACAGGAACTGATTAGGTTCTAAATATAAGGATGCAATTCATTCCTTTTGTGTGTGTGTCACATCATGTAGATCAAATAAATGATCCATCTAGATTATCCATGTGATTGGATCCTTTCCATCAAACTTCCTCATATCGATCTTAGGAAAGTGGTTGGTATTCAACCCAAAGATGGAGTTTCTATAGTATTGATTCATATTCCTTGCGTCATCATCATGAATTTCACGGGATACAATGTCACTTTCAGGTGGCCTCTCTATTAACAACTTTTTTAACCCTTCCATGATCTCCCCTTTTAATCCATCCATCTTAGTATCCATCATCGCTTCCATCTCAGCTTCAATTGAATCCATCATATTTTTTTACTGCCTTATTTTGTAAATATTCTATGTCCCTGTGCATTTATTCACCTTCATCAAGAGTAGAAGTAGGACTGTTTGAGGGATTATTTGGTGGCATATTGTCCAAGTATCACCGCAAGGTAGGAAGTCTTAATTTTCTTAGGCAGAGGTCCTCATAGAAAAGGGAGTGTCAGGTGCTATATCTCTAATATACATGCAAGTTCCAATAATATTACTTGGCCCAATATCTCAGGGAACTAACTAAGGAGGCTTGAACATTACCTTATCCATACAATCCGACTACCTAGGTACTAGAGAGTGATCTCCTTGAGTGTTGTTCTTGGTGTACTATTGAGACAAGATGAACAAATGGTTTACTCAGTTGGTCTCAGGATTCTAGGGGGTATCTCAATATACATTAGGTATGTGGGAGCTCAAATCCATAGTAGTTATTTCTAATGTGCAACCATTCGAAAGGGGCCTGATGATATACTCTAGGTATGTGGAAGAACCACATTGTCCTCAGGTTGTAGCGCTAACAAGTAACGACAACTCCTACGTTTAGAGATTCCATAATACATATGTACCTAAACAGACCTAATATTATCCAAAATTTATGTGATAATCCTTTTATCCCACTTTATTCCACCTTTTGAATCACCCCAATTGGATCTTCTAGTCAAAAGATATGAAAATTTCCAAAAAAAAAGAAAAACAAACCTTTTAAAACCATGATTTGGAGACTGTTCTGCTAGCCGACCTTTCTTTTGTTGTAGCTTTACAATTTTGGAACTTCTGAGTCTAAAATCTTGGCATGATGTGTCTTGATGTATCTTCTTTCCAACCCCACAGGTTAGATCAAGATTGGATTCTCCGAGAGAATTTTATGATAACTTTCCCAAGATGTGCTTATTTTTTCCCTTTCAGGAGAGCGAACTTGTATGACCTGTCACATGTCACTGTAGTCGCTTCAAAACTTGAAATCCACACCAGTAAAAATTCCTAGGAAAAATCGATCTTGAGTTACATACCTTTTTGTACTTTCTATATCTAGGCAAATTTGGAGGCATACCCCAATTTTAGGTATGTTGATGTCAATTTTGGCGAAAAAAAATTATTTTTAATAATGAAAAGCCCCAATAAGTTTGCATTTAGGGTAGGCCAAACAAGAAACCCTTAAACAACTAAGTGTTTTCTCCTTTCATACCTTTAAATCCTAATTCCATGCTGACTTTTACATTTTTAGTTAGGTTATGTGAGATTGGAAGAGAACAATAGAGAAGAAGAGTGAACATACAACATTGTTCATTGTTTTTATTGTAGGAAATTGGTGTCCATGCTATATGTTCAACATTAATCATTCTTATCATTATAGACATTATTTTCTCCTTGAGTCCCAACATTTGAGTGTCATTAAGTTTGAATTTTCAGATTTTTCTATTTTCCATTTCCACACCTTGTCTATAAAGGAAAGGAATGCCAGTGTTCAATGTTGAATCATGAATTTCAATTGATGAATGGTGAACACTAGAATGATTTGAATCTAAAAAAAATTTGAATCATTTCTCATTTATATTAACGTTTATGTTTTTTTTTTCTTCCATATCTTATTGCATATTTAAAATTTGATATATGTATCACCCTTGACATACCTTGGTCCCTTGTTTCAAAAAGTGGTAGAACCAAGCTTGCTCCCATGTACCTGTACTTTTGGAAGCCTAGCTATGAGTCCATTGTGAACAATTCCTTTCCCTCATTGGGGATTTCCTTTTCCCATTGCTGGCATTGATGTGTGCTTCATCATTATAATTCATATTTAATGCATATGTCAAAATATGCAAAGGTGCATGGAACTTATGTAACCTATTAAAGGTTTACCGTGCTCACATGATCAATAAAGTTTTTCACAACAAGTGTTTTTCTTTCATTCTTCATTTAATTATATTAATATTTTTCTTAATCATAGTTTTCATATCCTCATAAAACTCTAGGCTAAATAAGGCATGGTTTCCAATTTTATGAAGTAATATAGATCTATATCAACCTTAGATATATTAAGAATTGAGAGGGATAATAAAACCTAAGTGTGAATCTCTCTCTGTTGGATTACTGAGAGGGGAGGTGAATCAATAATGAGCAATGCTAGTACTTTTAATCTTATAAAAAAAAACATTCATCGAAAGCACAAACTTCACAACTCTATCACTGTCACTGTCTCTTTCATTATAACAACTCTCTCACTGTCTCATCTATTGATGTTACGGTAGCTGCGGGAGGTATTAACCTCTACGTGTAATCTTTTATGAGACTAGAATATTTTGGGAAGCAAGAGAAACCCTAAATAGTTGGTTAATAACCCTAGAAGACAAGTCGACTCGAGAATAATTTATATTAAGTTATTAGGATCAAAGAGAATAAGTCATTCCAGTTAAGTGACTTGGAGGACTATAAATAGAGGGTGCTTGAGCTCATTTGCACTCACTCTCACGACTTCATAAGGAAAAGTGGTGCACATTACTGGAGGAGAGTTGCAACTACTGTAGTGGTGACTTGGTCTTTGGTTTATGGTTTGGACTATCTACTTGGTGCACTAGATTTGGAGAGAGGTACGCTATCTTGGTTGGATATCTGCTCTAGTGTTTTCTTCCAGAATTATTCTAGTGGTCAAGGTTAATGTGATCGGGGGTGGCCTTGTGCCTATGGTTGGGTTAAAATATTGAGATATTGTCTATGGTGAAACGAACACACCTATTATTTTAATAGGTTATGGGCCCACACTTTCTTTAGAAAACCTAACCATTGGAAGGTAGATTGGGATAATTTTCTTAGTTCTAGTTAGATTTTTGTTGCAGCAATGAAACCCTAACCCTATTGTTAAGGCACCTTAAGTGAAGCACTTAACCTAATTCCTGGATAGCCAAGTGCACCCTATCCTAGCGCACCTCCTGGTACTCTCAGTAAGACAAGGAGTCAAGTTTGAGTTTTTTGTCAAAGTCAAAAGTTGAACAAGTCAAAGTCAAAGTCAATGTAGCCATGACTTACTCTATGAAGTTAGAAAATAATTTAGAAGGGGCTTCAAACTTCAGAGCATGGAAGACAAGGATTGACCTCATCCTTGCCAAGAATAAAGTTCTAGATATCATGAAAGGCATGTTCAAAAACACAAGTATTCTAATAGAGGATGAACACCTTCAGTAACCACTCACACAACTAGATCAAATATCAACACACCGATGTTTAGACGTGGTAAAACCCCTACAGGGAAACTTCCACGTCCCTAGCCAACGCGACCACTTGGAGCAATTTATTAATGCAAAAGAAAAATATTATAGATATATTTTACAAGAGAGTTCCTCACAATCGATCATCAACAAATGACCCTATATTCTCTTTAAATAGATATCATGGACCAATCGGGTGTTAAGCCAAAAATAAAAGGTTGTTAGGATCGAGGAGAATATGAACCATTAGATCACTCTATGTCGGGAACATATCGTGACCGTTGGATTTCCTAAATGAAAATGCCTACTAATTCATACTAAAGAAACAAACTAAGAAACACACTTTTACCTAACGACACATTAGACCAAGTAGATCTTAACTAACTCGTAATTGTCTAAATATCCTAACATCCCCCGTTAAGAACAACTTGGGATATGATTGAAGGATTTACAATAGTGACACAATAGGATAAGGAAGGAGGCATTAGATCGTATCCCCCATTAATGAAAAATTCATGAACCCTAACATAGATCAAATTTTGGAAAACTTTCGCTTCTGTAAGAGACTTTGTGAATATGTCTGCAACTTGATCTTATGTATGGAAAAAGAGAACTTCAATAACTTGATCATGAATGAGCTTTCTGATGAAGTGAATTTGTAGCTCGATGTGTTTGTTGTGTTGATGTTGAATTGGGTCTTTGGTGAGCTTGATGGAACTCTAATTGTCACACCAAAGGCTGGTTAAATGATGGTTATGGAATCCAAACTCTGAAAGAATATGTCGAAGCCACAAGGATTCATAACTTGCATTTACCAATGCTCAGTACTCTGCTTCTGCTGAAGAAAGTGAAATAACATGTTGTTTCTTATAGGCCCAAGTAACAGGTCCTAAACCAAGGGTGAAAGCATAACCTGTAGTAGACTTCTAATCATCAGGGTTGTTGGCCCAATCTGAATCAGTGAAACCAACTAATAAATGAGTCCCTCTTGAACTGTAATGTATCCCGAACTAAACTGTACCAAGTACATAGAGAAGAATCATTTTAGCTTCTTTCCAATGGATTTCATGGGGTTTTTTCATATACCGAGCAATAAGACCAACACCAAAGGAAAGATCATGACGAGTATGAGTCAAGTATAAAATACTACCAACTAATTGACGGTACAAGGTGGCATCAACTTCGGGAGAAGTACAGGTGGCAACAAGATTGACTCCAGACTGAAAGGGAGAAGGGGATGGTTTTCAATCTTCCATGTTAAAGCGACGAATAAGTTCACAATAATACTTATATTGGGAAAGAGAAATTCCTTCATTGGTTTGCAAAACTTGGAGGCCAAGGAAATAGTGCAAAAAGCCTAAGTCTGTCATTTCAAATTTCTTCTTAAGGCTGGTTTTCACATGGTTTAAAATTTTTGAGTCACTACCAGTAAGGATAAGGTCATCAACATAAAGGACAAGGATTATGAGATGGCTTCCTACTTTCTTGGTATAGACATTAGGATCAGAATGGAATATAGAGAATCCAATGTCAATAAGAAAGATGTCCATTTTGGCATACCAAGCTCGGGGAGCTTGCTTAAGACCATAGACCGATTTATTAAGGTGACAAACAAGGCTAGAGTCATTTTGGACATATCCAAGAGGTTTTTCCATGTATATTTATTCTTGCAAATATCCATGCAACAAGGCAGATTTAATATCCATCTGATGGACCTCCCATTTATGTTAGGCAACAAGGGAAATAACAAGGCGGATGGAATTCATTTTGGCTATAGGGGCAAAGGTTTTATTATAGTCAATTCATTCAACTTGGGAAAAACCTTTGGAAACTGACCGAGCCTTTTGTATTTCAACACTTCCATCTCATGCATACTTAGTTATGTAGATCCATTTACATCTGACAAGTTTTCTTCCTTTTGGAAGAGGTACAATATCCCAAGTATCATTTGTCATTAAAGAAAGATACTCTTGATTCATTGATGTATCCCAATCTGGATGACATGATGCTTCTGCAAATGTCTTTGGATCATGAGTCTCTGAAACTTGAGCCAAAAGAGAATAGGCTCATTGGAACTATGAACGTGTTCTACGTTGATATGAAAGATCACCGACAAGATCACCAGTTGCTTCTCATTTTGAACAGACCCATCTAGGAAGCAGTGGAGCTGGTGTTGGTAGCAGGCTGAAGTGGGGAAGAAAGCGTGTACAAAGAAGAATGACAGCTGGAAGAGAAATCGTGGGAAAGAAAGCGTGCAGGAGGAAATAGACAATTGGAAAGAAGCACAGCACGCGCGCATGCGAGAAGGAGGTGACAACTGGAAGGAAGAAAACGCACGCATGCAGATAAGGAAGACCTAACGACAATAGTTGTTAGAAATTTTGTAAGATTTTTGTGTAAATGGCTGAAGAGCCCGGTAGATATAAATATAGATACGCAGGCATCATAGAGAGGTTCATTGGAGTTTAGAAGAAGTTTGGTTCACTACCTTTGTAGAGTCTGATTATGTTTATGTAATGTTTTTTTGATGAGAGAACTATTTTGGTAAGCAATTGAGCTAAGAGGAAAAGAAGAGGCAGATTACGAGGATTAGATCACAGGCTATGGAGCCTGGTGCGATCTAGTTCACCTCACAGAGATCCTACCCATCTAATGAAAATTTTAAGCGTGAGGCACGAGAATTAAAGAACTGCCATAATAAGAGGGCCAAGAGCCGAATCTTTGTGGACGTAGCCCAGGAGGGGGTGAATGAAAGTAATACCTGTGTAATGTGATGAATGCATGGATACCTTTGTCATACCTTTAGTAGTTAGAGGATGTGTGAAATGAATGAATGAATGAGTTATTATATTGCTGAGTGATTGTTGTTGAGTTATCAAGAATAGAGGCCACAAAGTTAAAGTAGTAAACAAAATAATAGTAGGGTGTAATATAAATCACAATTAATGGCTCAGAATGCAGATCCTCTATCTCATACTCAATCCTAGGCTGTAAACACCTGAGTATTACAGCCACCCATTTAAAGCTATCTCGGGTGAGACTGCGTAGTGCATTCTGTGTGCTGCGTTGCCTTCTGGTTTACCAGAAGGGATGATAGTTTTAGGATTTGTTGGTACCCTTATAGATATGAATCCTGGGTCTACGACACAGGTAGTAGAGAGAAGTCATTCAACTAAGAACCAAAAATGGTTTCATTGCCATTGTAAGAGGAATAAGAGAGGATTGAGTAGATGAGATAGAATGCATGAGAATAGAATGAGCGAACCCAAAAGACCGCTAAGCCACTAGAAGGGAATGTTGAGACCGTGGAACCCCACAAAAGTAGAAATCGAAGACTGGTTGAGAATTAAAGAACTAGAGTTTGCCCAGAAGGATAATAGAAACCCTAGCCTCACACCTCACAAATATCTAGATAAATACGTGTTTACTGATTTACACGAAGTATTTTTCTATGATTTTCCCCACCTACTGCAGGAGTGGATACTGAGGTTGAAATATAACCACACGATGAACTAGATCTGACAGCTAGATTGGAACCCAGTACAGATTGAGTAGTTACAACAGGTGAACAACAAATTCACCTGTGCAGTTGACTTCTGGCTTGATAGTATTGTGACAGGATTCATCACAGAGTTTGCAATTGACATAGTGAAGTCATACAACACGATAGAGAAGGAATTTCTACCCGGACCCCGCAAAAGGTACATTCGATCAGTGTATACTTCTATTAAAATACTGCTATATAACAAAGGTGTAATGACAATGGAAGTAGACAGCTAGACTTCCCTGCGTGCATGGGGGAAGGGGGGAGGCACTGGCAGAGGAAGGATAAATGGATGAAGGTGAGGCTAAAGTCAAGAAGGAGGAGGAATTCTTGTACCTGATCTTGATGGATGACGACTAGCTTAAGTGGATCTTGGCATCACCAAGAATGATGCATACCAGAGTACCCTACCAATATAAGGTGAATACCAAGAAAAGAGCCGTAGCCATGAGGGAGGGATTCACAAGCGATGAAGAAGAGGTAGAGGATATCCGGGATATGGAGCAGATTGAGGAAATCCTGCATGCAACCTATGAGAGGAAAACAAGAGACCTAAGAACAGGAGGAGAAGATAGCCATCCTTTCCATATTCATGTCAGTGTGGAACCCATAAACCCATGTGTCACTAATACACCAAAGAGAACACCACCGTTTAGACAACCGAAGTTTGGAGGAAGTACGATAGCAAGAAGTACATCTACCGCAGGAGCAACAAATGGAGGAGCCAGTTTAGGCAGCACTAGTCAAGTATCTACACCACATGAAGGAGGTAGCAATTCAGTGTTTAGAATGGCAGGAGATGACCCCACGATCCGATTACCATAATTTCTAGGAGAAGAAGTAGAGGACCCTGAGAAGCATTTGTTCATTTGTGCAAATATATGGGAGGCAAAACAGATCATGTATGAATATACCAAACATGCGTAGCTAGTGATCATGTTGAGAGACTGCGCACTATACTAGTACATGAGTTTAGACACGAACAGTTCCCATGGGATGACGAGGAAACTGGAAGACATTAAGAAGCTACTGATTAATGAGTTCCAGAAGTTGAGCTCAGAGGATCAGTACATGAATGAAATGATCAAGATCAAACAAAAACTAGGAGAGTCTGTATGGGAGATTGACCAGAGATTCAAGCGATTGAAGGGGAAGTTAAAATACCTTATGACCGAGATGCATCACTGACATCTGTTTGTCAACGCACTACTCCCACACCTAAAATATCCCTTATGACAGTAGAAGTTTCAGATGCAAGCCGAGGCTCTACAAGCAGCCTTGCAGTTGTAAGAGAACTAGTACTAGTAGACGGACCCAACTATTGAAGAATTGAAGGAGGATTTGAAGAACCTAACATTTCATTTGAATCAAAACAAGAACAAGGAAAAAGGGAAGCTGTTTGGTGCACCACATGGAATAAAAAAGGACACCATAAGAATAGATGTCCAACATTCACGCAGTATATGGAAATAGGCATGCCAAACTTGCTACCACAGGGAGGATTATGGTGCGAGATATGCAAGAAACCAGGTTACGACCCTTATCACCGCACGATGATGCAAAAGTACCAGATAGTTCCAAAGAATTCTTATTGAACCTTTTGTAAGTTAGTTGGCCACGATGACTAAGATTGCATAACCATGGAGCTGATGCGGGAGAGAACATCAGACGCCTACAGAGTACATGATGAAATGATGGTTGGGAAAGCAACGCCACAGTTTAATCAAGCCCCAGCTCCATACAACCCTGTGCAGCAGTAGTACAACAGTGCGCAACAACCATACAACAATGCACAGCCACAATACAACCTGAATCAACCCCAGTATAATACTGTGCAGTATAATCAGGCACCATAGTACAACGTGCCGAGAGGGGACCAAGTAGGCTATCGAGGAGGAGGACGAGCTAGAGGAGGTTTCAAATGTGGCAGAGGACTAGTCACATGTCACAATTGTCAGCAACTGGGAAATTATGCATGGGAATGCCCACTGCCACCAACAAATTGTATGTACTATCGCTCATCAGACCACGAGACAGAGGAATGCTCGACACTATTAGTAAATATCCAAGAAAAGAGGAACCAGAACAATCAGAACGTTCAATGGATTTTAGTCGAAGCAAGGGAGGATGGATGAAACATCAATAAATTCACCCGAGGAGGAATGAAGATAGGGGATGACATAGTCCGATAAGATCCCGCACAGAACCAATGGATAAATAAGAACACCAAACCAAGGAATCAGTTTAATGCACCCAAAGAAAAGGAGACTTTTAAGGAAGCCCGACAAGAATTTCAGAAGGTAGACACCGCGTCGAATTCCACTATGCAATCAGCCCATGAAGCCCCAGAATATGAAATGCTTCCATCATTGGATCATACCAAAGGAATGCCACCTAAGGGACAAGTAAGTACTATCCAAGAATTTTTATAGTCATGCATCAAAATGTTCAGTGATCCTTCATCTGTGAAAATATTTCAAAAAATCCTAGAGAAATGTAGCAACGAGGTGAAACAAAAGATAGAACTGAAAATTGTCAATCATCTACACACAAGAAGAAGAAAAAGTAGGGAATTTATATTGAATGCTAGCATTGGTGATTTCAATATGGGAGATATCATACTAGACCTAGGATCCGAAGTGAATGTGGTACCCAAGAAAACCTAGCAATGCATGGGAGAGCCAACATTGGGATATTCAAATGTCCAAATAAAACTAGCAAACCAACATAGGGTCCTACCAATGGGGAGACTAAAAGGAGTAACAATAGATCTTGATGGTGTGTGCACTAAAGCATATTTTGAAGTCATACAAATAGTGGATGGCACAACACCGTACCCGACACTAATCGGTCTGGATTGGGCATTTGAAAACGAGACCATCATTAACTTGAAGACTAGGAAAAATGACATTTCAATCCAAATATTACAGGGTCATAGAACCACTAGATCCATCAGAAGGGGAGAGGTTCGTAGAACCCACTTGCCTAGACTTAGAAGAAATCAGCCAGTTGTACATAACAACTGCGCACGAGGAGGATTATGTAAACCCAGATATAGACGAGGTACTCAATTGGTGTAGTATTACTTCATGCACAACATATTCAGACACTGGATTAGAGAATTGGTAGCAGAGACTAAACGAAGTATACACGAGAAGATGTGCAAGAAAAGACTGCACAATATGGTGGATAGGTATAGAACTGAAATAACCACCCAGTTTCCATGGATTGAATGATTTGGAAACATTCTTGACATAATATGAAGACAAAGTACTAGAGAACTAGAGGCTACTAGCACTGGATTTATCACTCAAGGCCACACCTATGAGATGGTGGGGCGCACACAAAGAGACTATCACAAACAGGTACCAATGTAAGAGATTACTGTGCATAAGGTTCGACGCAGAACATAAAAATAACAAACAACGGGGATATGAAGGCCTAGGGACACCAATGAAGTACTTTGAGGAATGCAAAACGCTATGGAGGATGACCCCTCCAGAGGAATGGCCTCACCACTTCATTCACACATTAGAAGGCATACCAACGAACTGGTATACATATCAGGAACTGTGCAAAGGAAATACAAAATGGATGACATTGCAATATAACTTTACCATCACTTTCTCGCTCGAGAAAAAGAACCCCAACATAGATGCAGCCCTGAAATAGATCAGAGGAGTCATATTCATTGAAGAACAAAAAATAGAACTTATTACATAAGAGCAACAGCAAAATAAATGAACATTCAAGGAACTACTGTCATGTTATCAAGTACAAGAGGAAATAACAGACGAAGATGACCCGCGCAACATTCAGATTGAAGAAGTAGAAGGCGAAAGAGATGTGAAGGGACCACCCATAGAATCTGAAGTTATTTTCGTGCCAATCAAGGTAAAGAAAGTTAACATCGGAACAGATGAACATCCAAAAATGGCTAGCATTGGAGACTACTGGGATAAGCCAACAATATAAAGCATTACATAGTTGTTGCGCAAGTACAACGACTTATTTCCTACCACATTTACAGAGATGGAGGGTATAGCAGGAGAACTGGAAGAGATGAAGATACCTCTCAGAACCAAAGCGAGACCGATTAGACATTGACCATATAGACTTAATCCCATATATAAACAGAAAGTTAAAGAAAATTGACCGGATGCTTGAAGCCGACATAATCGAACCGGTCAAGGAATCATAATGGATAAGCCCGATGGTTGTACAGTACAAGAAAAAAGGTAGAGGGATTAGGATATGCATCGAATTGAGGAAATTGAACGATGCATGCCTACACGACCCATTCTCTACACCGTTCACAGATGAAGTGTTAGAGAATGTCAGGGGACATGAAGCTTACTCATTCACTGATGGATTCTAAGGCTACCATCAGATTAAGATAGCACATGAGGATAGATACAAGACCACGTTCACAACGGAATGAGGATCTTACCAATATAAAATCATGCCATTTGGATTGAAGAATGCACCAACAATATTCTCCATAGTGGTTATCGCAACAATTAAAGAATTCATCCATCAGTTTTGCGAAGTATACCTGGACGATTGGACAATATATAGTCTATTGAAAAACCATGTGGAATTTTTACACTTGATGCTAGAATGATGTAGACAGTGTCAGATATCACTAAACATAAAGAAATGTATATTTGGAACACCGTTTGGGATACTATTGGGCCATATAGTATGCAAACAAGGGTTATTGGTCGATCCAACAAAGATCACAGTCAACGTTAAATTACCAGTGCCAAAAATAGTCCGTCAACTATGAGTGATGTTAGGACACACAGGATACTATCGAAAATTCATCAAAGGATATGCGTAGATCACAAAACCAATGGAAAAAATGCTAAGGAAGGATACAAAGTACCAATGGAATGATGCATGTCAACACGGTATGGATACCCTGAAGGAGAAGATGGTCACTACACCAATATTAGTATTTTCGGACTAAGGAAAGACATTCCATGTGCATGTAGATGCATCAACGATAGCACTTAGAGCTATCTTGGGGAAGCCAGGAGCAGGAGACTTGGATCACCCAATAGAATTCGCAAGAAGAAAACTATCTGATTCAGAACAGAACTATAACACAACGGAAAGAGAAGGCCTAGCTATGGTTTACACACTTCATAAGTTCAGACACTACCTATTAGGAAAGCATTTTAAGGAAAGACACTACCTATATTAGTATTTTCGGACTAAGGAAAGACATTCCATGTGCATGTAGATGCATCAAYGATAACACTTAGAGCTATCTTGGGGAAGCCAGGAGCAGGAGACTTGGATCACCCAATAGAATTCGCAAGAAGAAAACTATCTGATTCAGAACAGAACTATAACACAACGGAAAGAGAAGGCCTAGCTATGGTTTACACACTTCATAAGTTCAGACACTACCTATTAGGAAAGCATTTTAAGATGTTTACAGATCACTCAACCCTCAAATACCTAGTCAACAAGCCAGTGTTGGGGGGAAGAATATGTTGATTGTTACCGTTATTTTAGGAATTTGACTTAGAAGTAATCGTTAAACCAAGAAAACTAAATGCAGGACCTGACCACCTATCACGGGTCACAAATGGAGAAGAACCCATGAACTTAGAAGACAAATTTTTGGATGCACAACTATTTTCTGTACATATTTCTGATGACTACTTCACAGAGATCATCTAGTACTTGAGCACAGGTACCGCACCGCAAGATTATACCACTGTGCATAAGAAGAACCTAGTAGTTCATGTAGTCGACTATCAACTGATCGCAAGACATCTATACAAAATGGGCACATATATCATTTTACAAAGGTACGTGTTGGAGCACGAACGATCAAGAATTTTAGCAGAAGCCCATGAGGGATTTGCAAGAGGACACTATGTAGGAAAAGCTACCGCGTAGAAGGTACTCCATGCAGGATTATGGTGGCCAACCATTCACAGAGACTTGAAAGAGTACTGTCAGAGATGCGATGTCTGTCAAAGGGTAGGAAAACCCAACAGAAGGGACAAGATGCTGCTACGACCACAAGTGACATTACAAGCATTTGATAAATGGGAAATAGACTTTGTGGGACTGATAAACCCACCATCCAAGAGAACATGGGCAAGATACATCATCACCATGACAAAATACCTAACAAGATGGGCGGAAGCCGCATCAGTAAAAGACTGGAGTGTAGAGACCGTTGCACACTTATTCGAGCAAGTAATTACTAGGTTTGGATGCCCAAGAGTTTTGATGAGCGACCAAGGAACACATTTCATAAATAGAACCATATGCACGATGCTCGAGGAATTTGAAGTTCACCACAAGATAAGTACACCGTATCATCCACAGGTGAATGGAACAGTAGAGGCCTTTAACAAAATTCTAGAGAACGCACTGACAAAGATATATAACATCAATAGAGATGACTGGGACCTAAAAGTACCAACAGTATTATGGGTGTATAGGACGACATGAAAAAATTTGACAAGACACACACCTTTCAAACTTGTCTACGACCAAGAAGCGATAGTGCCATTAGAATTTTAAGTACCCAGCTTACGCGTAGCCGCTATCACACAAATGACAGAATGCGACGCAATATAGGAAAGAATGAATCAACTGATATTAATGGAGGAAGACCGAATCCTGGCAAGATTCCATCAACAAGTGTAGAAGGCCAAAGACAAAGCATGGCACAATCGACACATTAAGAAGAAGACTTTCATAGAAGGATATCTAGTATTTCTCTATGAAAGCAAGTTGTTTCAACACCCAGGAAACATGAGAATGCATTGGCTAGGACCATACGAGGTCAAATCTGTAATAGATGGTGGAGATGTACAGTCAAGAGATTTATCAGGCCCAAACCTCAGAGGAATGATCCATGGGAGTCAACTGAAGCTGTACAAGGACAATCGACCACCCACCGCACAGTAAAAAAAAGAAAAAAGAAAAAAAAGAAAACGAAAAAGCCACAGGACGCTCAAAACACGAATGCAATTAAGGCAAGAGAAATGGTTACATGCCTAATAAAAACGAGTGATAAACGAAAATTCGACAAAAGTAGGATGATAGGACAACACTAAGAAAAATTAAGGCACGGCAAGGACTGATGGAACATCGCATTAACCACACCAACTGGAAATGGAAAGAGAGGCGTAATGGAAAGTATAAAACTGTCGAAGATGCATTGAACCCACAATTATGGTGCATTAATCACATCATGGAGGAAGCATCCATGATAAGCTTCATGACAAGCCCATACAAAATGTGAGCACAAAAACAACTTGTCTATTTGCAAAAGGAGAACAGAGAGAGAGAAACAACAACTCGAACGACTAGAGCGAGACCACAGAGTTCACCACAGTCTTCTAAAGTCAACAGACGTTCCACACTCACCGTTATGGCACCATCAAACTCCGTCGAACTAGGTCAGACCACTAGACCGACTAGAGTTCAAACTAGGTCATGAGGACCACTGGAAGAAAACGAGTAGCAGCAACTGGAGATCGTTGATATCGATGAGATCCCATCTCCAAAGATCCCACTGGTGAACTCTACACTGATACTAGAGGAGATTCGGTAGCCACAAGAAGAGGTCATGGAAGAGGACACGCAAGTAGAGGTGTAGGAACCTTAGAACAAGGAAGCATAACCCCAATAGGGCGTACAACCAGAAAGCACTGAACCAGCTGCAAAAGGTAATGGTACAACACAGAATCAAGAATCAGAAGGGAAACCAGGTGAGGTGCAGGTACCCAGCCTAGGTCAACCAATAGAAGAAACCACGAGAACCACCTCGGCTTGGCTAGAATGGGTTACAGAGAAGCAACCAAGAATTGGTGGAACTTCGTACCAACAACCACAGCATGAAGACATAGTTCTGATACCGAGCTCACCTCATAAGAAACTGGCAGTAAAAATCATGCTACAAGCATACCAGAGGGAGTACAGGTAGAGCCACGACTACTAGGCTACATTGGGAAGCTCAAATATTCTAACCATGACGTCTCAGATGACACCAAGTACCCATAACTTGCGCCAAGGGTTTTTATACAGAACATACTAGTCAACCAAATTGGGGAAACGATCAGCCAACCACACCAGTTTGCAGTTGGACTAGACTGAAGATGCATTTTAGGATTGCTGAAACTCCCACACTTTGGCAGAGGCTAGTACACGACATCATGCATTAAGCAGCTGTTAGTAGTTATGCATGGGGGGGATATCTGGCTGGATAGACCCATCCCCATAACAGTTGAGCTTATTGTGCAGATAATAGGACTACCCAGTTGGGGTATGGATCCCACGCTGATTCTGGATGATAAATCCAAGGAAAAAGTGTTATCAGAGAAATGAAGAAGAAATACGGCACTGCTAGGGGGACAAGAGGCATTATAATCAAACAGATCAATAATGCAGCAACACAACTAGGCACAAAGATCTTAGCCTATAAGTTGCTAAGAAAATTTTGCAAAGACGACGTACCGACATGAGTCATCGCAGTTGCAGCTCAATGTGCATAAGGCACCTTCATAAGTTGGGTGCCTTATCTGCTGAACTTATTCCAATTGGACTGCTAGGACGTGCAGGAACTCGGTTCAAAGTTTCATTACTCATGGATGCTCACCCTTATAGCCTTCATGGGATGGCGAGAACTAGAGTATGTATTTTTTTCTACTAGACCATAGCCAATGGGAGCGAGATATCGAGTTCTAATATCGGGGCCACAGGACAGACATAAGAGGGACAATGGAATCATATTTGAAGCATACCTATGGGACATGCAAGAAGTTATTAGCCAGTCATGGAGAATAACACCGGAAGCTGTAGCATGATATGGGAATATCACTAACTTCTGGGCTACACGTCAAGCCATGTGAATACAACCCAGATAGGATCCAGATAATCAATGGCTACCAATGCACTACTACATCACAAAAGGTGATATAGACATGGTCATGAGTGAATGGCCTGATGAATGGAGGATTCCATCCATTCCTCGGGAAGTACTGGAAGGACCCACAAAATGAGAAGCAGTGCAGGCAAAAACAAAACCTCCACAAATCCCAGTGCCCAAGAAACCAAGGATGGGCCAAAACAAACTGACTCAGGCAAACGAAGGGTCAAATAATACAGGAAAATAGAAGGGGTAGAAAGAAACCAACAAACATCCAAAACAAGCTAGGGGAGCATAGGAGATAGCCCCAAACCCCACCACATAGGAGCAAGGGGGCACTAAGAGACCGCCTGTATGGGCTACAGGTACACAAAAGAAATCAAAGGCCCAACGAACATCACCATACTATATGATCACAGAGGATGACAGAGAAATGATCGCTAGAATGATCTAGGATTGTCTCGCAGAAGACTTCGACCACCCAACACATCAAATGGATAGTCTGCAAAAAGAGTTGGTAGAAATAGGACATCTCCTTAGGACACTCAGAGAGGCCCAGAGAGAAAGTAGCAGCAGAGGCATAGATTTGTCGATAACAAAAACCAACGAAAGAGTGGAGGTCGAAGAAAGAGACCCAACCCTCCCCATGCCACACACAAACACAATTTTCCACATAATACCAAGCATGCTACAAATGGATGATATCATGGGATAGACACCACTAAAGGATTTGGACCACATCCAATTGGTCCTGACACGGATTCCATCAAGGGCATTACAGAAATTGGAGGTTAGCGTTGACCACGAGATGCAGTCTCAGGCACATAAAAACTTAGTCGAGCTACAGAAAGTGACAAAGCAGTGGGAAGTGCTGGAAAAAGGGGATGAGCAGGCCAAATCTGAAACTTGGGAGGATATGGAATGCAAGAATGAATTGGAATGCAGAGTGGGAGAAATTTTTGGGAAACTTCCAAACACAATGCAAGAAAACAAACTCCTAGCCACAAAAAACATTGACCAGATTGTGCAAGCAATTGCTCGATACCAAAAGGAGATCGGGGATCTCCGAGAACAACTAACACCAACAAATTCACTAGTAGTAAAGGAGCAGAGGAGGCATGCAACAACAACCCAAATACAGGAGATGGAGAAGCAGGTTAATACGACAGTTGAATTTCTCGACAAAGTAGTGCAACTTTGGACAAGACTAGAGGAGGACTCACAGGTTCAATGCTGGGACAAGGAAGAGGACAGGATCAATGTAGTGATCCAAGAACTCAAACAGAGGCACAATACTATACCAATCCCAGAACACATCAAGGGGATGCAAGAGTTGAAGAAGATGAAGATATAACTTATCACTACGCAGACACAGAAACAAGAGCGACCGGCTTAAATAGAACCATTACAGGAATGGGTAGCATAAGTACTCGCATAGGAAGAAGCAAATAGAACACATATGGAACACACTCAGGAAAAATGCGCAGGACTAATGAGTGACGAAGTGGCCATTCAAGTAGTGGAGACCATTAAGGAAAAGACCGCGCAGGCACTGACAAAAGAAGCAGAGCTAAAGGAAAAATTCCAGATGATCACTGAAGAGATCGAGGAAGCTTAGAAATATTAGGTGACTCGGGACGAGTCACATGTTAGTGTTGGGGGCCTATTGGCAATAGGCTGAAGTGGGGAAGAAATCATGCACAAAGAAGAATGACAGTTGGAAGAGAAATCATGGGAAAGAAAGTGTGCAAGAGGAAAGAGACAACTGGCAAGAAGCACAACACACACGCATGCAAGAAGGAGGTGACAGCTGGAAGGAAGAAAACGCACACATGCGGAGAAGGAAGACCTAACGACAGTAGTTATTAGGGTTTTTGTAGGTTTTTTGTAAGATTTTTGTGTAAATGGCTGAAGATCCCGATAGATATAAATATAGATACACAGGTATCATAGAGAAGTTCGCTGGAGTTAGAAAGAAGTTCGGTTCACTACCTTTGTAGAGTTTGATTATGTTTATGTAATGTTTTTTTGATGAGAGAACTATTTTGGTAAGAAATTGAGCTAAGAAGAAAAGAAGAGGTGGATTCTGAGGATTAGATCGTAGGCTGTGGAGCCTAGTGCGATCTAGTTCACCTCATAGAGATCCTACCCATCTGAGGAAAATTGTAAGCGTGAGGCATGAGAATTACAAAACTGCCATAATAAGAGAGCCAAGAGCCGAATCTTTGTGGACGTGGCCCAGGAGGGGGTGAACCACGGTAATACCTGTGTAATGTGATGAATGCATGCATACCTTTGTCATACCTTTAGTAGTTAGATGTTGTGTGAAATGAATGAATGAATGAGTTATTATATTGTTGAGTAATTGCTATTGAGTTATCAAGAATAGAGGCCATGAAGTTAAAGTAGTAAACAAAATAACAATAGGGAGTAATGTAAATCACAATTAATGGCTCAGAATGAAGATCCTCTATCTCATACTCAATCCTAGGCCGTAATCACTTGAGTATTACATCCACCCATTTAAAGCTATCTCGGGTGAGACTGCGTAGTGCATTCTATGTGTTGTGTTGCCTTCTGGTTTACTAGAAGGGCCGATAGTTTTAGGCTTTGTTGGTACCCTTATAGATATGAATGTAACAACCCTAGTTAAATAACTAATTGTCAAAGTTTAATAATTGTTTAAGGTTCATTAAGTTTAATTAATTAAATAATTAATTGTCCTAATGTATATTAATTAATTAATTATTATTTATTATTAATAATAAATAAATAAATAATTATTTATTTATTGTTTAATGTATATTAATTAATTGATTAACTCATTAAATATTTGGGTAATAAATTTAAGTTTAATAAATTTTAATTTATTAAAAGAAAACTTAACATATCGAAGGATAGAACCATTAAGGAGAAGGGGATAAGGTGGTTGGCATTGAATGGAGGGATAAGGTGGTTGGCATTGAATGGAGAGATAAGGTGGGTGAGTCTTAATGAAAGGAGGAGGTGGTGAATGGGAGAGGGGATTATGAGGGGGAAGAACACTTGGGAAAATGACTCTTTTTTTTTTTGTTGGACAGGGAGAATTATTTTTCAGATTAGGAGACTGTATTGGGGATTTATTTTGGGGGGAGAAGCTTGTGGAAGGACTGTTAGAAGGGGGCACCTGTTGCTGGGAGTTTTGGGCTCGGGGGCCAGGAATCCTTACAGAATCTTGGAGCTAGGGAGTTGGAGAGGCTTTGTTCCTAGCTGACTGGGTGGTTAGACGGTTTTGGGCAGTGCATCAAGCAGAGTTGGGAACAATAGTAGCATTAGTTAGAGGAATGTATTTTCATTATTCTACTGTGTTATGAAATTGATTATAATCTGCTCATAAATATTAATATGCTGATTATGTAGTGGATTATTTTGATGTATAAGGAACAATTTAAGGAAGTTAGCATGTCTCTATTTTAATTTATGATTTATAAGGCTCTGTTGGAAGAGGCCTTACACATGGTATCAGAGATTCAGTTTGAAGCATTGGAGCCTTAAGGGCCTACCTACAACTAAATTTTCTTTCTTTATATCTATA
>JASDQU010100503.1:199282-221538 GCA_032191745.1 Picea mariana | reverse complement strand
AAATTTGTCCCAAGGTTGGTTTCTTCTTCTGCGGTCTTGAATTTACTTTTATACCATATGTGGACAAACCAAAGTGTTCTCCACAACCCACCATTCGAAAAGTGTGGAAGAAATATGCATCCCCAATAGGGATAATAAGGCCTAGGAAACTTGATCAATGTAAAAAGGCCCCTATTATAGCAAGATGCCATGGAAACCCTCCTTCCTGTCATCAATGACCGGATATCAATAACCTAAAACCAAAAAAAAAAACAAAAAAAAAAGGGGGAATCCATGTACATATAATACAGTCACATAATAGTAAGCAACATACTTATTTTATGAGATCACTTGAAGATTCTCTGATAACTCGATTGCAGTTTCCTTCAAAATTCCTGCAAGATAAATACCATCTAACATGCCAATAGGTTTAAGTAGCTCCTTATTTTTCCAACCACATTAAATCATCTCACTTAGAGATGACATAAATAGGATAGGAATGAACAACCGGCGAGAAAATTTAATGATACAAGTGCAAACCAATACATAAGTCTCCAAAGACAATCGCATACACCAAACACAAGTGGTAGCCTTGGGCTCACATCCCTACTAATTTAAGCCACAACCTCTGGTTAAAGCCCAATGCATAAGTGCCAAGCACCAAGCTAAGCCACCGAAGAGGAGGGGACAAAGTCCCATGCACTACGCATATCCAATTAATCCACAAGCTATCAAGCTGACCACCTTCCTCAACACATAGAACTGAGGTCTAAGTCCACAAGCCAAGTGAAATAGTCAAAGCAATGAAAATGCCGATATCCAATTCATCCACTAAAGCCCGAGGATAAGTTAATATGACAACATATGGGCTTAGCACCACGCCAAGGAGAAAGCCCATAAGGGGAAATATCATTGAACCGAGAACAAGCACCCAAGCGTTAAGCCATCAAAGGGGGTCTGTTATCTGCCCAAACCAGTGCACAAGCACCAAATTAATGCAAAAGAATCCTAGAAGGGGAATTTCATTTCCACCACGCGTCTAGCAGCCAACATGATAGCGCTAAGCAGCAGGCATTGCACTACACAGGCCCAAACGAAAATTTAAAAAAAATAAAGTGCAGGCTCATGGGTTTTGAACCCGCGACCAGTAGACAACAAACAAATCACAAAGATGTCATTGGGAGAGTCCACAAGGATCCAAGGCCATGCACTACGCATCCATAACTCATATAGGCCATCGAGTTTTCAATTTTCAAGTCAACCACCAAGTTCAAAAGCCCGCCCATGGAGCCCTACGAGAGAATAGATTGCGCACGACTCTTCCATACCCATACCCACCGAGTGCACATAGCCACCAAGGAGAGCCCACAAGGGCACGATTGTGCTGCACATTATTGCATCTGATGATAAAAAAAAACCTCAATGGACCAGCTGACAACGCATATCAAGTCATGAGACATCCCAAACAAGGCACACGCCTTAACCACTCGACCACAGACAACAATCACCGAGACCAAGGACCAAGAAAACAAAAAAAAGGAACCGTAGGCTAATATAGGGCCTATTACCCTCAAACCCTTTTACAAACAAAAACTCACAAGATGAACAGCCAAGACCAACGCTAAGCCACGAAGAAAGAGCCCACGAAGGGGCGATACAGCGCTGAATGCATCACGTTACAGTGTTGAATGCATCATGCCTATACCTTCAAGTGGGTATTATGCTGTGATGAAGCAATGGCAATGGCAGCCACCACTACTAGCACCCAAACCATGAGCCATCAAATGCCCGAGAAGCCATGAGAGAAGGCCATGGGAAGAGTGGCTAGAGTAGGGAAAACCTTGGCGATTAGGGTTTGTTAGGGTTTTAATAGTTGTTCTCATCTTTTATTTAATTAAATGTTGAACAAGCGGGAAAAGAGGGAGGGGCCAAGTGGACCTCATGCGAGGACCCACCGCTGCCTTGAGTTTTTTTTTTACTATGAATTATTCTTTTTTATTTATTTATTTTATTTTGTTTTAATTACTTTAAATTATTAAAATTTTATTTTAATCACTTTAAATTGGGTTTTAATAATTTAAAACATTTTTGAGGTTGTTTTAAATTTTAAATTTTAGAATGATTAATTCCAAGTTTAATTTTTTTATTATTTATTTTAAATAATTAATTTCAAATTTTAACTTTATTACAAAGCATTAATAATATTGATTAATAGATTAAATGAATAGTGGTTAATTAATTAAACGATTGAAGGATTAATAATAGTGATTAATTAATTAAATGACTAATTAATTAAAATGTGTAATTAACATAACATTACGATTCAAATAAAATTTATTTTGGATTAAATTAAATATTGTTGGAAAGGACAGGAATTGAACCGACGACCTCCCCACCAACGTAAATCTTTAACAATGGTCCATTAACCAATTAACATAACATTACGATTCGAATAAAATTTATTTTGGATTAGATTAAATTTTGTCGGACTGGACGGGTTTTGAACCGACGACCTATCCACCGAGTATAGAGCTTTCACCAAAGACCATACACCACTGTGCCATGATAGTAATGATAGGTTAAATGTGTTTATCACATGCGAGAGAGTCAATAGTTTCCTTAGGCAAAAACATCAAGCTTAGAGGCTTTCAACCCTGACCTAGCCACTTCCCCTAAAGAGAGTAATGTCTGTTTACAGACAAGTAAAAAAAAACTTACGCCTGACCCTGTTTTCTAGTTTAAGTTGCGCAAATGTGAAATGTCCTTGAACTCACCTTGACAACTTTGGTTGATGCAAATTCAAGTATACAGGATGGTTAGGACTCGAGGAAATCGAGGAAGAGGGGTGTCGCCGTAGGGACTACCAATGCCGCCACCACCATCGCCTGAATTAGCTCTCATTCTGTGCTCTTTGGAGGCCATAAATGAGACTTTAAAGGGGCATCAACCAGTAGGGATCGAAGTGGAGCCCCCACCATCTGGAACAGGTAATCCTGAAGCGTCAAGGGATTCAGGGGGAGGACCTCCACCCGAAGACATTACTAGAGAACTGCAGAAGATCAAACTCCCAGAGTTTGCCGGGGGTCATGCCAGTGAATGTGCAGAGGCATGGTTGGAAGGCATGACAAGGTGTTTCACCTTAATATACTGTGCATCCACTTCAAAGGCGAAGATAGTGATTTTTTAGTTGAGAGACAGTGACCTAAATTGGTGGGGAAACCTGGAGAGGCAACTGCACCTTACCCCGGACACCATATCTTGGGAACTTTTTGAGGAGAGGTTCTGAAGGAAATATCTACTAGCTTACTTTGAGGAACAACAGGTGGGATAATTTCATTCTCTAGTATAGGGAAACATGACCGTAGAAGAATATGAGATCAGATTTATGGAATTGGTCAAATATGTTTCATACATGGATAATGATCAATGACAGGCAGAATGCTTTCTTTATGGGTTAAACCTTAAGATAAGGGCCATGGTGCGGATGTGGAAATCGTCTTCGATAGCGGAAGTAGTTGAAAATGCATGTTATGTTGAGGAACACATGAACTTGAATGGAGGTACGAGATCGACCTTTCCACATCATCCTGGATTCGTGGGGAAGGCCCCTAGGAAATTTCCCAGGGGAGGGGGCTCAAGGACACCTTCATATGGTAATAGAGTCACACAAAGGACAATAGCCGCAGGGATTTCAATGGCAGCAAGTGCAGTATCCCGTTCATCACCAACGATGCAGGTAGGTCCACGACCATCTCAGAGAGCAGCTAGTAGGGGCAGGGGTTCCAGGGGAAGGAACTCATTTCAGAGACCATCACAAAGCAGTATGCAAGTTCAATATCATGTTACCTATTGGGGATGTGGAGGACCCCATTACCAGCATGACTACCCAGAGTTACAATCAGAATTTGTGCATAGAGAAGGAAAATCCCCGATGGGAAGAGCAAGTGGCAGCCACCATATTTACGCAGTGGTTAATAATCGCCAGGCATAACATCAATCCATGGTGGTGGATTCATCGGGTATGCTAAATCATATCAATTTTGAGATTTTATTTGATTTTGGTGCTACATATAGTTTCATTTCACCATCTGCATTAGAAAAGAGTGGGTTGGTAGCCTACGAGCACGATGAATTTAAACAAGTCAAGATGGCTTCAAGGGAAAAACAAGTGGTAGGACCTAGCGTTGATAATTGCCTAATAGACCTGGGAGTGTGTACTACCAGGTTGAAGGTTTATGTCATTTCTCTCGGGGCATATGACCTAATCATTGGAATGGATTGGTTAGAATCCTATCGAGCTATGGTATATTGTTTCTCAAAAAGGGTGCTTTGTGTTGATGACGAAGGAAGGCCAGTAGAGATCCATGGTGTACAGAGAAAGGTGTCTCTAAGCTTTATCTCAACTATGAAGGTTAAACAGTGCATGAGGCAAGGGTGTCGACTTTATTTCATTGAAATAGTGAATGAAAGGAAAGGACCCTCCTTGGATCAGTACCCGATATTGTCAGAATTTAAGGATGTTTTTCTGAACGAGTTACTAGGGTTACCTCCTGAGAGGGAGCTCGATTTTACTATTGAGCTAAAACCTGGTGCATAACCAATTTCCAAGACTCTGTATTGGATGACAGCGCTAGAACTTTGTGAGTTGTAAATGCAGTTGAAAGAGCTACTTGACTTAGGGCTAATAAGGCCCAATGTCTCACCTTAGGGTGCACCAATAATTTTTGTAAAGAAGAAGGATGGTTCCTTACAAGTGTGTATAGAATACAAAGACTTGAATAGTGCTACAGTGAAAAATAGGTACCCAATGCCACGGATATATGATCTCTTTGATCAGATGAAAGGAGCAATAGTATTCTCAAAGATTGATTTGCGATCAGGGTATCACCAATTAAGGATTAAGGAAGGCGATATTCCTAAAACTATCTTTCAAACTTGTTTTGGGCATTTCGAGTTCATTGTAGCACCTTTCGGATTGACCAATGCAGCAACAGTATTCATGAGCCTCATGAATGGTGTATTCCAGAAATACCTAGACTACTTTGTACAAGTCTTTCTAGATGATATCCTCATCTATTCCAAGAATGAAAGAGAACATGAGGAACACTTACGAGTGGTGTTGTCTTGCCTTAGTGAGAACAAATTGTATGGGAAGTTGTCGAAGTGTTCCTTCTTCCAGAAAGAAATTTACTATTTAGGTCATATCATTTCCGGTGAAGGAATCTCTATGGACCTAGAGAAGGTAAAGACCATAATGGAGTGGCCAGTGCCAAAAAATGATCATGAGGTAAGAAGATTCATGGGGATAGCAGGTTATTATTAGATATTTGTGGAAGGGTTCTCTAAAATAGCGAAACCCATCACCACTTTGCAATGCAAGGGGGTCAGGTATGAATGGACAGAAGAATGTGATAGTGCATTCATCAAGCTTAAAAGGTTACTAACTAGTGCACCGATTCTTCGAGTGTCGGATATGGAAAAGGACTTCACAGTCTGCACGAATTCCTTGAAGCAAGGGTTGGGGGATATGCTAATGAAAGATGGAGGAGTGATAGCTTATGCATCAAGGAAGTTGAAGAAACACGAAGAGCTTTACGCTACTCATGATTTAGAGTTGGAAGCTGTAAAGCTAGCTCTGAAACTTTGGAGGCACTATCTAGTAGGGCGAAACTTTCAGCTTAAAACGAACCATCAAAGTTTAAAACACCTCTTCATTCAAAGAGATCTGAATGCCAGGAAAAGGCGATGGAGTGAGTTCATGAGTGAGTACGATTTTGGTATTTCATATATCAAGATAAAAGAGAATGTGGTTGCAGATTCCTTGAGTAGGAGGCCATGTGTCTTCTCCTTGGTACCCTTCAAAGTCAATCTGAGGGAATGGGTGTTGATGTAACTCCATGGAGACAGATGGTATTTAAAGGTTACTTCAAACCTCCAGAGTGGGAGGCAATTAGATCCAAAGTATGAAGGATATAGTCTGGAAGTAGACAAACTGTTAAGATATCAAGGAAGGATGTAAGTCCCTGAAGGTGGGGATATTCAAAGCATCATACTGAAGGAATCCCATAGAGAACTTTATTGTGCACATCCGGGTGTGAAGAAGATGTACGTAGATATGAGGAAGCTTTTCTTCTGGATAGGCATGAAGCATGATGTAGTCCATTTCGTCGCCAAGTGCCTAGAGTGTCAACAAGTGAAATCTGACCACCATCACCCGGTAGGTCTCCTACAACCACATGATGTCCCTATGTCCAAGTGGGAATTCATCTCTATGGATTTTGTAGTGGGGTTGCCGCTCACATCTCATAGACACAATGCCATTCTTGTGATAGTTGATAAGTTAACCTATAGTGCTCATTTTATTCCGGTTAGAGACACTTATGATGTCACTAATATGGAACAAGTGTTTGTAAGTGATGTCATCCATTTGCATGGGATACCTAAGAATATCATTTCAGATAGGGACTCCATATTCACTTCTAGGTTTTGGACAAGTTTGCAGTCAACGTTGGGGACTTAGTTGAACTTAAGAACAAATTATCATCTTGAAACAGATGGGCAAACTAAGAGAGTAAATAAATTCATGGAAGATATGCTTAGGATGTATGTCATGGATAATCAAACCCATTGGGAGAAGTACCTACCTTTGGTGGCGTTCGCCTACAATAAAAGTTTTCATAGCTCCATCAGAATGCCACCCTACGAAGCTTTGTATGGAAGGCCATGCAGAACACCATTGATTTGGGAAAGATTAGAAGACCGAGTAACAATTGGGCTAGAATTGATTCAAGAGATGGAGGAACAGGTGATTCAGATTAGGCAGAGACTAAAGGAAGCGCAGGATAGACAGAAAATTTATGCAGATGCACACAGGACTGACCAAAGTTATAAAGTGGGAGATCAGGTTTTCATTCGTATCAGGCCTAATAAGAGTACCATAAGGTTTGGGAAGGGGACAAAGTTGTCACCTCGATTTATAGGACAGTTCAGAATCCAAGAGAAAATTGGACCCGTTGCCTATCGTCTCGTACTGCCACCCCACTTGCATAAAACTCATAATGTTTTTCATGTATCTGTTTTACGTCATTATGTTGCTGATGAATCACATAAACTAAATTGGAAGGAATTGCAGGTATAGGATGTGGGAACCCTCACGGTAGAACCGTTACACATATTGGACCGTAGAGTCTGACAGCTAAGGAACTATCTGGTAGACCAAGTTAAGGTCTAGTGGGACAAGTTTAGTCTAGGCTCTGCGACTTGGGAGGATGTCGAGACGTTACGACAAGATTATCCCTCACTTTTTTGACCACCTCAAGAATATGTTCTCGAAGGTTGGGTGTATGTAACGCCACCTTTTGACTTAGACAACTAAGATTACTTGAGGCCCAAACAACCTTATTTTCTATTCACAGTGAAACTATTAAGTGATACACTTGAACTTTTAAAGACGTATGAACCTTTATGAATGTTTAAATATAATTGAATAATGATGTGATATATTGTGAGAATGTAAATTTTATGAATATTTAAATGTTATTGATGATGAAGGATATGATGTGATCTACTATGTGAATGTAAATTCCATAAATGTTTAAGTGTTATTGATGATGAAGGATATGATGTGATATACTATGTGAATGCGAATCCTATGAAGGTTTAAATGCTATTTGAATGATGTTGGATATGATGCAATCTATTATGTAAATGATAATTTTATGAATGGGTGTCGTTAATTGAATTATGGGATATTATGAGATCTATTTCTAACTTGAAAACTTTTATGTTAAAGTTGTTGGTACACGGATACCGAATTGAAATTATGGTTGTATGCAATTACATGATGATAATGCATAGAAATGTATGAGTTTGTGGTACTGACTAATCTGCAGGTTATGGGCTATGAAATAGCCAAGGGATAATGATGATGAAAGTGGATGTCATGACCACTGGTCGAGAAACAATATGGTATGAATCTTTGTATGTGAAATTATATTGGTTTGGATACATTTCTATGATATGTGGACCAGTGCAGGATTTCAGGAGGTGAAACTACCCAAAACTGAATAAACGATGACAAAACTCCCAGCAACATGGTGCCACTGTATATTCCATTATAGGGTGTGGACCCTAGTCCTGTTAGGAGGGGTGGAGGCATTTCCCACCGTGTATCCTCTGAAACCTGGAGTCATGGGAGGATGATGTTAGCTCACACTCCCCTAGACGTGTGATGATGACTGTCAGTTGCCTGTTGGGGAAGCTTGGTCATGATAGTGACACTTCCACTTACGAGTTCTATTTGGATTTAGGTCAATATAGTTGACGCTCCAAGATAGTCCAGCAGAGGAAGGATAGGAATGAATATGGAAGTAAGTTAGGGAGGAAGGATAAGTAGAAATAGTTGAGAGTGTATGGAGATTTGTCTTATGGTAGAATTTATTGTTTTTCCTTCTGAAAAGAAAATGTGTATATATTTATATTCATAATTTCTTAACTAAACAACAATTGTCTAAATAAAATTGTTGAGATAGAGTATTTTAATTAAGGGAATTCACAAACATTTGATTGGGTTATTGTCTTTTATAAAATTAATAGTCTTGTTGAATGGATTGGATGCATACATAAATTACTATAGAGATGAAAGTTATTGTTATTAGTACATGCACAAGACTTGTATGTACTAGCTACACATGCATTTCTTGCACATGTACACTAGTATGTATGAGTTTTCTTGACTTACTTACTAATAATGTTGGTTGTTTGTTATGAATGTGTGAACCATGTGTCTTTTCCCTTGTATTATAAAGTACATTAAACTTCAGGATGAAGTTTCTTGAAGGGTGGGTGTATGTAACAACCCTAGTTAAATAACTAATTGTCAAAGTTAAATAATTGTTTAAGGTTCATTAAGTTTAATTAATTAAATAATTAATTGTCCTAATGTATATTAATTAATTGATTAATTAATTAATTAACTCATTAAATATTTGGGTAATAAATCTAAGTTTAATAAATTTTAATTTATTAAAAGAAAACTTAACATATCGAAGGATAGAACCATTAAGGAGAAGGGGATAAGGTGGGTGGCATTGAATGGAGGGATAAGGTGGTTAGAATTGAATGGAGAGATAAGGTGGGTGAGTCTTAATGAAAGGAGGAGGCGGTGAATGGGAGAGGGGATTATGAGGGGGAAGAAAACTCAGGAGAAGGACTCTTTTTTTTTTTGTTGGACAGGGAGAATCATTTTTCAGATTAGGAGACCGTATTGGGGATTTATTTTGGTGGGAGAAGCTTGTGGAAGGACTGTTAGAAGGGGGGCACCTGTTGTTGGGAGTTTTGAGCTCAGGGGCCAGGAATCCTTATGAAATCCTGGAGCTAGGGAGCTGGAGAGGCTTTGTTCCTAGATGGCTAGGTGGTTAGACGGTTTTGGGTAGTGCATCAAGTAGAGTTGGGGAAAACAATAGCATCAATTAGAGGTATGTATTTTCATTATTCTGCTGTGTTATGAAATTGATTATAATCTGCTCATAAATATTAATATGATGATTATGTAGTGGATTATTTTGATGTATAAGGAACAATTTAAGGAATTTAACATGTCTCTATTTTAATTTATGATTTATAAGGATCTGTTGGAAGAGGCCTTACAATGAACCTTGGGTCTATGACGCAGGTAGTAGAGAGAAGTCGTTCAACTAAGAACCAACAGTTGGTGCTGGTTCAGGTTCCAAGGAATCATCTGGAGGAAGGTCAGCAGGCAGAGGTGGATTTTCATTCTCACTATCATCATATGAAGAAGAAACCATAATAGGAACAAAACAAGGCACAAATGTCGAAGATGGCTCGTAGGCCGAAGAAGGCACAATTTCCAAATTAGGCTTGCAGGACAAGAGATTTTCATCAAGTTTAACATATCTTCTAATAATAATTTCATTACAATGTGGTTGAAGAAGTCTATAACCTTTGACATCTTCAGAATAACCAACAAATATACACTTCTCACTTTTAGGCTGCAATGCTTTCCTTTTCTCATCAGGAATGTGGGCACATGATATACTACTAAATACATGGAAGTGACTTACATCTGGTTTAATTTTAGTCCAAGATTATTCAGGTGTTTTGTTTTTAAGAGCCTTTGCGGGAGTGCGATTTACTATGTAATTTGCATAGTTGATGGTTTCTACCCAATAATTTAGACTTAATCTCTTAGATTGGATCATACAATTAGCCATTTCTTTTAATGTTCGATTCTTTCTCTCAGCATCACCATTTTGTTGTGGTGTACATGGAACAATGTGTTTCATGTGGATGCCCTGTGTAGTGAAATAACTTGTAAAATTATTGTTCACATATTCACCTCCATTATATGTTCTTAACCTTTGAATTTGATGTCCATATTTCTTTTCTACAAGGGCCTTGTAGGCTGAAAACTTCGCTCTTAATTTTTAATAAGTAAACCCAAGTACGTCTGGAAAAGTCATCAATGAAAGTTAAGAAATACTTGCACCCAGAAAAAGAAGGAGAATAAAGTGGACCACACAAGTCACTGTGAACAAGCTACAAAGGGCCCAAGGCATGCTAAGAGGCAAGTTTGTCAAAACTATCCCGATGATGTTTTTCGAGAACACAATCAACACAAACACCATCTCTGCATGAAACAAGAGGAAGACCAGTCACCATATGTTGATTACATAGTTTCTACAATGAGCGATAGTTTAGATGACCAAACCACTCATGCCAAAGTTTTCTCAAGTCATCGCTATGAGCAACAAAAACTGATGGAAAAGATGATGACCCAAACTTGTCAAACTTGTACAACTTGGTAATATCATCAACAATTCCAGTTGCAAGAACATGCTTAGGATATTTTAAATCCTTGATTACAACTTGGTGAGGTGAAAAATCTATGGTTTTATCTTCAACTGAATGAGTGATTTGATATACTTATAGAAGGTTAAAATAAATACTTGGAACACATAATACATAATTGAAATGCCCATTATCTACTTGAACTGTTTCAGATCCTACAACACTGAGAGATCTATCATCACCAACAAATATTTTCTTAGTGTTACTTTCATTTAGAGAAAAAAATATGTCTTTATCCTTAGCCATATGGTAAGATGCTCCAGAATCAATAAGCCACTCATAAGAAGAATAAGTAGAAGTTGCATTTAAGGAGAAACCATAAGTAGAAAGCGCATGTTCATGAGAAGAAGAAGAATAATTAGAATCAATACTAATGTTTTTCTTCTTCATTGTTGCTTCTAAAGCTGACATCTTCTTGAAACATTTGGAATCATCATGACCATTTTTATCACAAAAGTTGCAATGTTTGTCAGTCTTCTTATTTGCAGATTTTGATCCTTTGTCATCATTAGGAGCTGAAGCTGTCTGAGTGGGTTTGGGGCCCTTATGTTTCTTGTTGTTGCGGTGAGGATGTTGCTTCTTGGGATTCTTTGGTTTATCTTTCTGCTGGGTGACTAAGGCTTTGTTGGAGGTACCTATAGTGATGATCACTCTAAGTTCTACAAGTTTATCTTGCTCTCTAGTCAAAGCATCACAAAAGGAATCAAGAGTGGGTTTTTGATAAGCTTTCCCTAGAGCCTTTCTCATGGCATAAAAGGTAGATACAAAAACAGAATATGCACTACCTAGATTAGAAATAATAATATAGATGCAATGCTCTTCCTCTAGCTTTATATCACATTCTTCACATAAAATTATGAGTGTTTTAAACTTAGATAGATAGTATTCAATGCAAGAAAAATCATTTGGACTTAAAGTCAATATTTTATTTTCTAACCGATGTGCTCAAATAATATTGTGTTTACCAAACACAGATTCAAGATTTTCCCAAGATTCATCGGGGTCATCAATTTATTTAAGGTGGAACCTTAAATCGGGAGAGATGGACATTCCAATCAGCCCACTTTCTTTGTCACTCCTATTATCCCATTTTACTTTCTTATCAACATCAATGGGTTGTTTTTTCTTTCCCAAGGTAATTCGATACAAGCCTTTACTTCTTAATAAATCCTCCATATGGGATTTCCATTGGAAGTAGTTGGTACTGGCAAGAAAAAGATTACTGGAAGAAGCCATATTAAATATGTGTATAATATGGATTTAAAAACTGAAATTGATGATCTGGATGGAAATATCTCCAAAATTTATGCAGTTTTAAAAAAACGACACTGAAAACGGGCGTCAAATGTGAAAGTTACGTCCTTTTAAAAAAAGACATAAATGGTAACCAAAGAACCACATGGTGGTGATACCCCTCCAAATAACCTCACTTTTACAAATAAGTTGCTTTATAAAAGAAAGATGCATGCAAAATAAATAACTTTAAAATAAAATATTAAAGCTACTTATAGTGATTCACTTTTATACTTGAAGTGAAATACACTTTACGATGGAGCATGAACTTAAAAAAAAAAAGTAACAAAAAGAGAGACTTGAACTCAAGACCTCTTACTTAATAAGGCAACTTTTAACCAAGTGGTATAACAAAAAATATTGTATTGTTTATAAGGAGCATTGTTGTTTTTGTTGAATATGGCCTTGGAGAGTGTGCTCATAAAAACTCTTTTCACACAAGAAAATTTTTTCTCTTCTCGCTGACAACAAGGGTTAGATCTTAGTTAGCTTACCCGGAAAATGAACCTTTTCCTATCTATTTATGACTTTTTAATATCAAAGGGCATGGGGAAAAGAGCATACACATATCTAAAAGAGTAGCAACCCGGAAACAAACAATATAAACCCGAAATAATACTCTGCAAAAATTTAAAAATGACGTATTCGGGCTTTATACCTCCGGATCTATCTGAAATGGTTGTATCTTGGGAAAACAGAAACATTTTAGAGTGAAACAAAAAGCGTTCTTGACTGAAATGAGCACTTTGGATGCAATGGAATAGTACTCTCAACCTAAAAATGTATGAAAAAGGTAGAAAATAGATATGAGGCAACTCAACTTCACGATCTCGATCTACAATAGGAGCGAGTCTTCAAACAAGCTTTGATACCATGTTTGACAACACAGACATTCCAACAGAGGATGAATACCTTTAGTAACCACTCACATAACTATATTAAAGATCAACACAAYGATGTTTTGATGTGGTAAAATCCTACGGGGAAACATCCACRGCCATAGCCAACGCAACCACTTGGAGCAGTTTATTAATGCAAAAGAAAAATATTACAGAGAGATTTTACAAGAGAGTTTCTCACAATCGATCATCGGAAAATGACCCTCCATGCTCTTTAAATAGATATCATGGACTAATCGGGTGGTAAGCCACAAATCAATGGTCGTTAGGATCGAGGAGAATATGAACCGTCAGATCACTCTATGTCAGGAACATATCATGACCGTCAGATTTCCTAACTACAAATGCATACTAATGATAACTAAAGAAACAGAATAAGAAACACACTTTTATTGAACGACACATTATACCAAGTAGATCATAACTAACTCCTAATTGTCTAAATATCCTAGCAAGGAAATATCATGGAACCACAGTTTGAACCAGGAAAAGAGAAGGAACCTCAAAACATTGTAGCACTGGAGAAGTTTAAGGATAAATGAAATTAATATTATGATTATCATAGTAGATGTTGTAAAGGATCACTTGATATCGTACATTTTTCATCTTGACTCATCCAAGAAGATGTATGATGCCCTAAGTAACCTTTTCTCAGTCAGAAATATTGGACAATTGATGAGTCTAAAGAATGAACTCTGTGACACAAAGATGACAAAGGATGACACCATAGCTTCATACTTTGTGAATATTTCTCAGTTGAGAGATCAACTACAATCTATTTGAGAGTCCATCCTAGAAAAGGAAGTTGTGAACATAACACTAAATGGTCTTTCTAGATCATGGGATGCATTTGTTGTAAGCATGAATACAAGGAAGGAGTTCCCCATGTTAGAATAACTTTGGACATGTTTTCCACAAGAAGAGATAAGGTTATACTCCAAGGGAAAACCTCAGAAGGAAGAAGATGCTCAATTGTTTGTAAAAAGGTTCAAAATACATGGAGGTAATAAAATATCCGATTCAAGAAAGAATTTCAAGAGAGATATGTCGAAGGTATAATGCTTTGAATTCCATGATTATGGTCACTACAAGAGGAATTGTCCTAAGCTAACAAAAAAGAGAAAATAAAGAAATCATGCATCAACTGCCAATGTTGAAGAACCCTTAGAGAATACAAAGCATGATGAAACATATTTTTTCTATTATTCAACTCTTACTGGAACCATTGAAGATGAAATGAGGCTAATTGGTAGTGGAGCTTCAAGGAATATGACAGGTGACTGCAAGAATTTCTCAAGCATGAAGGAAAAGGAGACATCTCATAAAGTGGAGCTTGGAGACAAGAACTTTTATGCAGTCAATGGAATTAGACAAGTTACTATCAAGATGGAATCAAGTAACTCTATCCATCTTAGCAATGTTTTGTATGTTCCTAGTTTGAAAAAGAATCTAGTATCTATTTATTGTTTGGAAGAGAAAGGAGATAGAGTAGCTTTTGTAGATGGAAATGTTCTTGTATGGTCTAAAGATTCAAATATAGAAGACGCTAGAGTCATTGGAATTCGTCAAGGAAGATTGTATAAACTCCTTAGTCATAATACTCAATCTTTAGTACATGATGAAATCAACCCTAGCGAGTTATGGCATAGAAGGTATGCTCACCTTCATTATTAAGCCTTTCCATCCCTAAACCAGATGGTTGTAGGCATACCAGAATTAAAATCAATACATAAAGGTGTGTGCAAAAGATGTGCACTTGGGAAGAATATTAAGAAACCATTTCCAAGAAGTGAGAATAGATCCAAAGGGATCTTAGACCTAATACATTTAGATGTATGTGGTCCTATGCTAGTGAAGTCTCTAGGAGGATCTCTTTACTATGTGATGTTCATAGATGACTTCTCAATAAATACATGGTTGTATCTGTTAAAGACTAAGGATGAAGTATTTAGCAAATTCCAGGAATTCAAGGCTGAAGTAGAGAACCTAACAGATAAAAAGATCAAGATAATAAGATTTAATAATCGAGGAGAATACACCTCCAAGAAGCTCATTTCCTTTTGTAAAGAAGTTGGGATTAGGAGGGAGTTCATTATCACCCACAATCCTCAACAAAATGGTGTGGTTGAAAGAAAGAATAGAACTATTGAAGAATCAGTCAAGGCAATGATTAATGATCATAATTTATCTATGTTTATATGGGGAGAAGTAGTTATGACAATTGTTTATATCTAGAATAGAAGTCCACATAGAATATTGAAGAACATGACTCCAAAAGAAGCCTTCTATGGAAAGAATCCAAGTGTTGAACACTTTAGAATCTTTGGATTCCTCGTCTATGTTCATGTTCCCAAGGATAACATAAAGAAGTTGGAACCTTTAGGAAATAAATGTATATTCGTTGGATATAGTGAATCATCAAAAGCATATAGAATTTATGTTCCAGGTCAAAATAAGGTTGAAATCAATAGAGATATGACTTTTCATGAAAGGATTGCATTTAGGAAGTCTATAGAAGACTCCATAGACTCCAAAGAAGAATAGGAACATGAAAACACCAAAGAAGAAAGTACATGTTATCCAGAACATCCCAGTGAAAAAAAATAACCACAACATGAACATGTGGAACCAGTTATTGCACCTAAGACTAAGACTAGAAAGAGACTAGCATGGCTTGAATCCACCTTGCAGGAAGTAGAGAAGAATAAATATCCCAGTGGCACCTTTATAAAAAGAAAGAAACCCAAAAGTTTCTCCAGTTATGCATCACTCATGACAAGTATTGTCAATGTGTAACCTTCCACCTTTGAGGAAGCAGTCAAGCAGAAAGAATGTAAGGATGCCATGATGGAGGAATACCAATCTATTATGAAAAATGATGTATGGGAAGTTGTGCCTAGACCTAAAGAGAAGTCTGTAGTCACTTCAAAGTGGTTTTACAAGATAAATCATGTTGTATATGGAAGTATTGATAAATACAAGGAGAGATTTGTGGCTAGAGGATTCTCTCAATAGGAGGGAGAAGATTAACATGAGATGTTTTCTCCGGTTTCTAGATATACATCTATTAGAGGCATCATATCTCTAACATCTTCCATGGGTTGGAGTTTACATCAGATGGATGTAAAGATCGCCTTTCTCAATGGAGTGATTGAGGAAGAAGTATATATAGAGAAACCTCAAGGTTTTGAGGCACACCCAAAAGAAACCCATGTATGTAGATTGAAGAAGGCCTTGTATGGACTTAAGAAAGCTCCAAGAGCTTGGTATGCATGTATTGATAGCTACTTGAAAATACTTGTATTTTCCAAGAGTCATGTCGATCCAAATATCTACTACAAAGTTGTGAATAATGCACCTATGATTCTACTGTTATATGTTGATGATTTTTTCCTAACAGGTGCAAAGCCTCTCATTATTCAATGTAAGAAGGAGCTAGCCACTGAATTTGATATGAAGGATCTTGGTCTCATGCAATACTACTTGGGATTATAAGTATGGCAGAAGCATGGTGAAGTATTCCTAGGACAAGGGAATTATGTCATAAAATTCCTTTGGAATTTTGGGATGATGGATTGAAAATCCATGGAAAATACAATGGTAACATATTTGAGGAAGTTGAGAGACTTTGATTATGATCCAATAGACTCGTCCCTGTATCTGTAGTTGATTGGATCCTTGATGTATTTAGTGAATACTAGGCCGATTATTTTCTTTGTTGTAGACATGTTGAGCCAGTTCCAGGTGGAACCTAGACAAGATAATTGGGTAGCTACAAAGCATATATTGAGATATCTTCGTGGGATGATAACTTATGCTTTGAGATATGCCTCAAATAATGATGTACAACTACATGGATTTACTGATTCATATTGGGAAGGGAGTGTAGATGATAAAAAGAGTACTTATGGTATGTGTTTAAGCATGGGATCTACTATGATATCATGGGCTAGCAGAAAAAATAAGTCTATTTCACTCAACACTGCAGAAGCAGAGTATATTGCAGCTTGTGATGCTTGTATGAAAGAAGTGTGGCTCCATAAGCTGGTTTTTGGACTATTTGATTAGGTGATGGATTCAACCATGATATATTGAGATAACCAGAGTTGTGTGAAGCTATCATAGAACCTAGTGTTCCATGACAGGTCGAAGCACATTGATATCAAGTACTATTTTCTTCATGATAAAGTCTAAAGGGGAGAAGTGGTTCTCCAGTATAGCTTCACTCATGAGAAGAATCTAGATATTTTGATGAAGCCTTTGTCCAAGATAAAGTTTGCATACTTGAGGGACAAGCTAGGGCTCGTGGAGATTTCTCCCTTGGTTGAAAGGGATGATATGAATTCCTTGGTTGGGAGGGAGCACTGATATGTGGCATCATGGACTGTCAATGAATTGCATATCTGTATCATTCTAGTACATCTTATAGATGTCCATACAACTTAGAGATGATGCTTGCATCATGATAGATATGATCATTCTATTACAACTCATATATGATACATATGGTTGGATTTGTTGATACAGTAGCCTGAGGAGCATCGTGCTAGTACAAATTAGAGGTAGAAATACATCTTAGATATGATGTATTGACATCATTCTAGTTATTTTCATGCTAGTACAACTTAGACACGATGTTGTTGAGACGCACATGCTAGATATGTCATGCTAGTACAACTTAGAGATGACCATACATCTTAGAGATGATGCATGGGGCTTGTGTCATGCTAGTATGATCATGCGAGTGAAACTTAGATATGACTTACAAATTAGATATGATGCATTGGCATCATGTTAGATATGTCATTCTAGTATGGATTAGAGATGATCATACAACTTAGAGGTGACAAAGTAAGGCACTGATCTACATCATGCGAGTACAACTTAAAGGTGGCATACAACTTAGATATGATGCATTGGAATCATGCCAGTATAACCTATATATGATGCATTCACATCATTCTGGTATGGATTATAGGTGATGCAACTGATGACATTATTGATGTAGGATGATATCAGATGATATGATTGTTGTGGATACTATGTATTTGGAAAGTAGTTGTATGCTACTGTGGTGGATGTGTTCCACTGATTGTGACCATGTGTCACTAGTTAGTAACCATGTGCTACTAGGACTGGTTGTGTACCATTGGATGGTAGTTGTATACTACTATGCATAGAAACAATTGTGTTCTATTGGATGGAATTGTTCTGATTTCCATGGAGACTATCTAGATGGATAGTGATGATGGTGCTCGTGATTTGATTTATGTGACCATGAGATAGCCTATGTGGCTATGATTGTGGTACAGTTTGAATGGTTTATTTTTTCTCAAGACCATTCCCTTTAATACCTCCCTATCTAGGAGGGAGTGTTGATGTTACAGTAGCCGTGAGAGGTATTAACCTCTACATGTAACCTTTGATGAGACTAGAATATTTTGAGAAGCAAGAGAAACCCTAAATGGTTGGTTAATAACCCTAGAAGACAAGTCAACTAGATAATAATTTGTATTAATTTATTATCCTCCAAGAGAAGAAGTTGACCTAGTTAAGTGACTTGGAGGACTATAAATAGAGGGTGTTTGAGCTCATTTGCACTCATTCTCATGACTTTATAAGGACTAGCGGTGTGTATGACTAGAGGAGATATGCAACTGCTTTAGTAGTGACTTGGTCTTTGGTTTATGCTTTGGAATATCTTCTTGGTGTGCTAGCTTTGGAGAGAAGTACACTATATTGGTTGGATATCTACTCTAGTGTTTTCTTCTGGAATTATTCTAGCGGTGAAGGTTAAGGTGCTCGGGGGTGGACTTGTGCCTATGGTTGGGTGAAAATATTGAGATATTGTCTATGGTGAAATGAGAACACCTATTATTTTAACATCATCAACCTGTATTTGATCATCAACCATCTAAACATGTTCCATACCATACATAAAGTGTATACCAACATACATACTATCTCATGCATCAATCATGAATCAAAAGGTATATCAACAATGAATAGTGAATCATGAACAAATAATCAACCATGTACAACCTGTTCCATATACCATACCATCAACCATATGAAGATTTTAACCATGCCATCAATGAAGCATCTCTAACAACCTATTTTTCCCCCTCATCAATACATCACCATACAACATATATATCCCTCAATCAAGTACAATTCTATCAAATATGTAAACTATAGGAACCATATCAGTATTGTACCATGCATAAGAGTGTTGCTCGCTTAGCCAACCATCCAACATATACCATGTCCAAGTACCAAAATCATCACACCAAGAATGCCTCAAGCATTCACAACATCATAAGAAAATATTAGCATCAAAACAAACTAATAACCATACCAGAACTTCTGTAGCTGACCTGAAGCTGTAGAATGTGGACCTGTGAACTTGCTTTCAGACTCTAGGGACCTCGTACCAACATCTATTCAAACCTTCATTAGATTTTCACAGATATGCGACCTTCTCTTCTATATCCCAGAGATATCTGCACTTTCCTTCACTACAACCCACATACATTTGTGCCCTTCGAACCCGCAACCCGCAAATACCTCATAAAATAGGGTTTTCTGCAACCCCGATACTTTCTCCTTCTACCTTCCTTAGCTACCTCAGAAAAATGTCGTCACAACCTTAGCAAAATATCACTAGTTCACAAGATAGATAATCAATGAATGAATGTGTGAGTGTACTTGTGAATGACTCCTTGAGGTGTTTATGTACTTTTGCTAGGTAAATCCTCTCCTTAATTTAGGTCTTCTAGGGTTTTCTTGTTACAACAAATTTACCCCTTTTATCAAGACTTATAAAAAATAAGGGCTTCTTGTCCACTCTTCAGGGCTTCCAACTTTACAAGGCCATATCTCTCTAACTATGAGGAATTACGTGGCATTCCACATATCACCGAAAATGGTATGATGAGTATTGTCGATCCATGAGTGGGTTACCTTAATTTACTCCATCCTTCATGACCTAACTCCTCATTCAACTATGGGATCCTTAACCATGATTAAGGGACTTGGGGTGAGAAAATCAGATGGCACAACTACTTCTTGGCCATATACCAGTTGAAATGGGGTATACATGTTCAAGCGTTTTGTGATAGTATTATTCACCCATAACACAACTGGAACCCGCTCATCCCAGTCATCTCGATTTTCATAACAAAACTTAGTCATCCCCATCTCCAAGTTTTTATTAAATGCTTCCATTGTTCTGTTAGAATGTGTATGGTAGGGACTTCTCTTATGATGTTGAAAAAAAAATCTCTAGTAAGGGTCGCTATAGTTTCACTGAGAAAATGGGCTCCTTGGTCATTGGTCAAGCTTCGAGGACAACCCAACCTGGTAATAACATTCTAAAAAATAAACTGTGTTKCAATGGTTGTAGAACAATCTTGAACAACCCCTACTTCATCCCAACGAGTCAGGTAGTCAGTTGCAATAATTATGTATCTAGCCATTGAATGCTTAGCTGAAGGATTTATCGGACTGATGAAATCAATATCCCATTTTTCAAAATATTGTAGTGCGCAAACAAGAAGTAGAGGAAAATCATCGCGGCGTGATGGTTTTCCCACTCTATGACATACATCATAGGCTCGAGCATATTTCTTAGCATATCTAAACACTATAGGACACCATAGTCCCACTTGCAAGATCTTTCTCATGGTTTCCTTCTGCCAACGTGTCCTCCCACAACTCCACTGTGACATTACCATAGAATATCAAGTATTTCATGGTTGAGCACACAACAAGGCAAGATAATATACAACACAAACCACTAGGTGCCTCTTTTTTGTTGTGGAGTATCCTTCCAACATAGTATCAATAGTCAAGAATAGAGAAATGTCATATAGATAATTAGGAATGGCCTCAATACAGAACAAATTTGCATCTGGGAACTAGTCATCTATAGGTCCACCACTTTCTTTGAACTCTAGGAAATTTAAGTGATCTGGCCTGACATTTAACTTGCCATGATTAACAATGAACTCAAAAGAGAACTCCTAAAACAATATAAACCACCTGCAAATGAGACCTTCTAGCACAAGTTTGTTCACCAAATACTTCAAAGCAGATTGGTGAGTAAAAAAATTAAAATGAATTCCCAGTAAATAATTCATAAACTTTTGCAAAGAATACACCATAGAAAAACCTTCCCTTTCAATTGTGGTGTAGTTTCATTCAACTTGGGAAAGTTTGCAACTGGCAAAGTATATAGGATGGTCCAAGTTTCCTTCCCCTAGTTGCGCAAGAATAACGTCGAGCAAAATTTTAGAGGCATTGATATGTACATGAAATTCAATTTTCTAGTTAGGATGAGTCATAATGGGTGAGGTGCTAAACTTCTCTTTTAGTAGGTTTGAGTCCAACAAAATTCCTCATATTTCTTCAATAGTTGTTCCAACGATGCATTTATGATTCTGTAACCCTGGATAAATCGACCGAAATATCTCATATGTTCAAGGGTCATCCACAAATGTTTGATAGTGGTAGGAGTAGGAATATTGAGAATTACTACAACTTTCATAGAATCAACCAACACTCCCTCCCTACAAACAATATGACCTAGAAGATTCCCGAAGGGTACCCAAAAAATACACTTTCTTAGATTAAGGGAAGTTTGTAGTTGCCTAAAGTGGTCTAACATCAATCGTAATAACCCAATGTGATCTTTAAGTAAGTTGTATATAGTCCACTCATCCAAGTATATCTCAATAAACTTGTGAATGAAATTGAAGAATGCTGCAATGACTATCCGAGAAAACACTGTTAGGGAATTTTTAAGCCCTAAAGGCATAAAATTATATAAAAATGATCCCCACTCAGTAGTGAAAGTATTCTTCTTCTCGTCCTCGAGATGTAGGATAGTTGGTGATGGAGTGTGATTTTAAGGCAATCCATGATGTTAAAGTCACCGGTCCGAAACCTGTGGGGAAAAAGAATCCATCCATGTTAAGGGTTGGTGTGGCTCAGGCTGGGTGCGAGCCCCGGGTGATTTTGATGGCTTAGATGCCCCTGATTCGTGGTTTCTTAGACACAGGTTAGTCCCACATGTCATGGAAAAACTAACAAACAAAATAAAAATAAAGTAGTCTTCTTCTTATCTTTCTCGGAGATTTGAACTCGGTGATATCTAGAGAACCCATCTGTAAAGAAATATGCCTCCTTTCCCACTACTTGATCCAATACCTCATC
>JASDQU010100503.1:130237-197673 GCA_032191745.1 Picea mariana | reverse complement strand
TGTACCCCTCAATATGGGACATTCCATCATTGTATGTCCCTCATTGTAGCAACCAATAAACCAAAATTGAGGGAAGGATACTCTAGGAATGGTCAATTCTTGAATCTTATTATTCAAGGCGAAAATTTGACCTTACAGTTGCGTAATATTATAGTCATCAGGTGGTCTTATTACCCGCAAGTTGCCAGGATATCCCACCATAACCTCAATTTTCATGGCCTTTTATAAGGATTACCCCAATGTAGTTATTCTCTACTGGGTTAATGTAATCTAAGTTGGTAACATTCCCTGAATGAACCATTCTCGTTGGTGGTCTTCATGAATGGGCTTGGCTAGTTTCCCTATTTCATCTTTGAATCTTTGATTATACTCCAGGAAGATAACCCATCTCTTTGTTTGATTTCTCACAGTTCAGAAAGATCTTGTTGCTCATATTGGGGTAGTTTAAATCTAGCTATAAATTTTTGATTGACTTGTAGTAAAGGAAATGGTTTCCCCCGGGGATTCCTCGATTCGATGGATTTCATATACCATTTTAATGCCTGACCACTTAACATGGTCTAAAACTCAACTATTTTATTAGCATATAAAGTCCCACAAGACCGTGAGAAGGCCTCACAAAGGAACCTATTGTGTTCAACATCCTCATCCCCTTTACCGCAAAATTCTGGGTATCAAGTGAGGGATCCAGTGTGTTGATGCATCATGGAAGGACTTGGGGAACCTATCAAGATAAATCCTAAAGGTCCTGGTTGCGATAACACTAAAGAACTTACAAGACTACTGCTGATGGTACCACTTGAATTGGTTGGACTAGAATGAGGAGAAATAACATAAATTATCGGAGAATGTATTGTATAATTTACTAGATTGGAAGATTGTGTTGAGGGATTGGGTGATCCAAGGTTGGTTCTTTCATATTCAGGATGGGATTCTTTAACTTGGGGGGTTTTATTAGGAGGCCATATCATATCAAGTCTTGTAGTGTAGTTCACATCTTCGGGTGCTGCAGGAGTTGGTTCTCTCGCAACTTATATAGAGGTTACAATTGAGTCTTTTTCCTCAATGGTGACTCCGATATTGATTATTTCTTTCAACTTTTCTTCATATCATATACTCTCTCCATAAATCTCATATTTCTCTCCAAACTTATCCTTCAACCATTAGCTAGACAACCTTCCTCATAAATACAACTCTTTTAAATTCTATAACTCTCTTTTATGACTCTTCTCGAGGTTGATCTCCTTGTGCGATTGATTAGGCCTCTTCATCAAATTTCGCATCTATTCTCACCACCTATTTTTAATCACCACATCCATTTTCCGAGTCTGCTTTTCTGTGCTACTCTTCTCATGACGATCCCCCATATCTCAAGAAATTTCATATCCTAGCTCATCTATCCTCGCTTGAATCACCCCCCTCTTATGCATAAATGATTTTAATCTACCATATCAACTAAAGGAACTGATATCATTCCTGCCTCCACCAGCAATATCTTCATCCACAATGAAATTTCTCTCAGTAACCTCCCTCGGGATCCCTAGTAAAACAATGCTTTTGCCTTTGAGAATGACTGGTGATTTTCTGTGGAAAATTCAATGATGTATCATTCTAGGGTAGTTTGGACCCAAAAGTCCACAACTCGAAAAATATGGTGATCCAACTTATGAAGATAATTTATCTTCTCAATAGTCCAATTGAATATTTTCTTTATGCAATCTTTAAATTTCGGTGCTTCCTGCAATTGATCAAACCACTGGTATACCTCTTCTAGGAATCAGATCCAGAATATCTCGTACTGATCGCTAGCTGGTTCATAATAAAAGACCGCATCCTTCACATCCCTCAAAATTTTATGTCGTAGCTTAGTTTCTTGAAATATGAACTTGTCACACCTTTCAATGTCAATCTTAAAGATGTGATGTTGCATCCTTTGAAAACTTGCTCAAAAGTTAGGTCTCAGTAATGGAACCATTTGTTGGTGAAAAATTGGAGACCGGGGTTCTCAAAGGTTACCAACAAAGGTACTTTTGTAGTCTAGTTGTGTTGGCATATTCAACCTTCTGCGAGGGAAGGAGGTCTCACCATAGGTGCTTCTGAGACTTGTGTGATAAATTCAGTTAAATAGGACACACCATCACTCCCAACACATTACAATATAGTTCCATACTTAAAGGTAAATATATTGTAACGTTGAAAGGCTTAGACAAGTAAAAGAATTAAAAACTCCATGTTGTGCAACATTAAATTAAACACATACATTACATAAGTTGTTTAAACAACAACAAAACTAGCAATTACGAAGAACACAAAAGATTACACATGAAATAAATCATGGATTCATCCACATATTGACAAATTTTTGGGTGCCCAAATAATCCAACATATATTATCTTATCATAGTTGATAATACATGGAATATATTCCTTGCTATTAATACTTATACAAATGAATCAGTAATGAGGTACCCGATCTCAACTCTGAAACTTGGTGTAGTTGCAATTCTGCTCAGTAATGCTCAATAACAAAAAAATCCCAAAACCCCACAACAACAGGACAACAACAACAGAACCAATGGAAAACCCGAAACAAAAACTTAGTACAAAACCCCAACCCATGACATAAGTCCATGCTTTATAACTTTTTCGCAGGGCTTATCGACTTCTTGATTCAACTATTACACTTTCTTGATTCCGCGTCCTTATGGAATGCACTCAAACATTCTAGATCTTTCTGCTACTTTTCCCAGCTGAATCATCACTCTTTTTCCTAGTTGGCACAGTGGAAGTTAGCTTTCCACCACTTGGATCCACTTTGGGTGTGCTATATTGTTCGAAAAAACTTTTATATGTCTGCAAAACTTGGCAGTTTTCAAAACGAAGGGCCCAATAGAAGCATCCATCAAGGAGTTAGAAGAACACCAAAGATGGAAGGTCATCACATGATTGTTAGGATATTCTCCATGCTTCTCGTCAAACTTTTGGAAATAAAAGGGGAGTTTGGCAGGGATTGGTGGACAAAATAGGGCATGTTGAATGGGATTGTTAGATAAAATAGGACAAATCCAACAGTCATAAAGTAGCCAAAAAGGGAATTTGTCGGTTTGGTTGAGAATACTGGTAATATTGATGTGGCATTCGGGTACCAGTAGGACCATATATATGTTTTGATGGAATTGTAAAACATGGTGGTCCTCCCATATACTGAGTTCGAGAGGGTTGGAGAGTAGGAAACATGGGGTTAATGGTTTGAGTGGGAAAATCTCCTTGCAGAGGGATTCCCATTGGATTAGGTTGGCCCCATGGAGTGTTGGAAAGTTCTAGATATGGTAGTCCAGTATAAATCCCCGTAAATCTTGAAGTAGAAGCAGTGGAGGGGACTGCCAGAATGGATTTCCCCCAACTTATGGTTGATTTCCAGTGAGGGATTTCCCCCAAACTGGTTCTAGCCCCCAAGCTGGTTTTTTCCCCCTAGTTGGTTGTTTTCCCCAAGTTGGTTGTTTCCTCCAAGTTGTTGATGGCCCCTTAGTTGAGGGTTTCTCCCTAGCTAGTTGTTTCCCCCATGTTGAAGAGGGCCCTGTAGCTGAGGGTTTCCCCCTAGTTGGAATTCCCCCCTCCAGTGGGAGGTACATAATAAATTCCCATTTGAAAGGTCATAGGTGTAGGTTGAACAATTTGTGTAGGATGAACAGTTGTTGTGGTTGTCATTGTGTTACGTACTTGACCGAAAGGGGGAAAAAACAAGATACTTATCACAGGGCCCAAAGTAGTAGAACTTTTGGCCACCTGACTAGAGGGAAATGATATATAACGTTCAATAAAATATCTTCGTGTGAACATATATGTAGCTAAGGTGGCAAGAACATAACTTGATCCACATGTGAAAGCAGTTGTGTTCGCGGGTGGTTGTGATGGGGAAACATGGGTTAACAATGTTCCCCACAAAGGAGAAGTGCCAGTTGTAGTGATTTGTACCAAAGTATTTATCTCAGGATCAAGTGGGGGTATCATTATTCCATATGTATATTTAGGTGTTGTTGCATCCATGCCAGAAGATATCCTACTGTACATATCGGGTGGCAAGCGGTAAGAAGAAAAAGAATCAATAAATTTTGTTGAAGGAATCTCAACAAGTAGTGGGTTATAAGGACCAGTGAAAGGGGGATTTGCAAGAGGGACAGAGTCTTCCTCAATGATTTCAACCTCCCCTTCAGAATGGTCACTTGGGGGAGCTATGCTCCCAATTTCAAAAGCAACTTCTTCGTTAATAGTTCCTTCATTTGAAGGGTTGTGTGGAATATCATGTTATTCAGGTTCCAACCCTTGCATTCTCTGAGATCTTCGAAGACCTCAGCCAATCATGATGAAAGTGTAATAGAAATAATGATCCCTAAGGTCAACAAAGAATGTTGAAAGAATACATCCCTTAGAAATATAAAGGTAATCAACCAAGCAAACAATAAGTGAAAGGATATTCCTAAGACGAGATATCAAGACGTCAGCAAAGATACGAGAAAATGTCATGATATTCCTCACATAACAGTTCCCCAAGGTGTAAGTAATATCCCACAGGAAAATGCCCTCTGGGTTTGCTGAAGCTAATATTGAACATCTGTTGCAGGTACCATAAGGAATCCCCCTTGCAGTCACTTGTGTGGAATCCTAGGAGAGGTTATTATGTCTACCAATTCACAATGAATGGTCGGGGAGGGGTACAATCGACACTCAAGACTAAAAAATGGGAATGGGAATGTCGAAAAAAAATCTGTGACCAAAAAACTAAGAAGAAGTGGTGTCACCCTAAGGACTTTTCATGCTTGAAAGTGCCAAAATTGATATATTCCCACTAGGTGAATGGAGGAGGGGAAATATCAATCGATCGATTCCCTTGACCTCATGTTTGAATCCTATGTGAGAGGAGATTTCATGACTAACGTTAATTTAAAACATTGTATTTTTCCTCTCTTTATTATTCTACAATCTCCTTTAATAGCCTTGGATAGTTTACTCACTTCACCCTAATCCAAAGGCCCTATCCTTATACAATTGTTGGCGTGCTATATAAAAAAATATGTCTAATTAATTTTATTAATCACGTTGGTTAATTTTAATGGTTGTTTACTCATTAGTGTGCACGAATATGAAACTAATGATGTGATGATTCAATTCCAAAACCATACAGAAATAATGATATGCAAATATTTCTCTTTCAATGAATTCTATCTGAGGGAAGGAGAAGCGATGTTTTTCTTCTTAATGTAAATAAACACCCAAACGCATGAAAATTTTACTTTTCCTTTATCAAATGGAGAAAATTTGAAATTCCAAACTATTAAATAAATTATTTTCCTTGAAATCCCAAAACAAATACAAGCTCTAAAATATGTACCCAAAATAGTCCACCTATGAAAGTAGGATGAAAAACTTTTGTTTTCTTCTTTCCAAATTGCATGAAAACTCAAAAGAGACTCTCTTTTTCTCTCTCTTTCAATGAAAATGAAAGGATTCAATGACACTTGTAAATAATTCAAAAGATAAAGAAGATGAAGAAAACAAGCACCCAAGGAATAAAAGATTCAATCACAAGGATGTCTTCAACACATAAAACTCAAGCTTTTAATGCTTAAAAAAAAAATTCAGATGACTTGAAAAAGGTTGCAACAATGACTGCTGGAATAGATCTAAGAAAGACCTATGAGACTATTATAAAACACAAAAATTCGATTTGGGATGTATTTTAAGGATGTCCCTCCAAAACATATTTTTTTAGTGGCCAGTCGCACCTTGCCGGTAAATATAGAGTGACTGGTCGCACTGATTAATGTGATTTCTAGGTGGTTACATGTTGTAATGGATCAATTCATGACCAAAAGGGGTGTGGTCACTCTGTGTGCACGAGAAACCCGTGATAACAATCATAAAAGTGTTGGCATGTTTACATGAAGAGTGTCTTGTCATTGATGCCAAGAACAACAACGACGATGGCATATTGGCAACAGTGATGGAAAACAGGAAAGCAACGATGATAGCATTGGGAATTGATGTAGAATGGCCACCCGACACGTCTGCTCCCACCAGGACCTTCTTTTCTTCTAGGCCCGAAGAGCTAAATTGCTCCTCAAATCCCTTATCGGGACTACATTGCACCCACAGGATGCTTCTCCAATGACCTCCCTTTACCCTATCGGGAAATGGGAATATCGCGTGGTCATGAATCTGGGACTCACGGCATTGGGCATCACAATTCTCTGAAACCCGATGGACCTTTACCTCTCGACTTCCTTCTCTTATCGAATTTTTACCCATCGAGAAATCGGTGTTTGCGAGGTAGTGAATTACTCGCCTCAAGGATTTCCGATTCCCGAGCTCCGATGGCACTTCCGCATGCCCCTTAGCTCCTCTGGCTAATTCTTCTCACATACGTCCACACTCCACAAGACCACGGTACTTCCCCTATCGAAATTGAGACTTCACGAAAATGAAGTGTATAGAACTTGTGTCCACAGGATCCCCGATCCTTCGATCTCCGATGCCACCTCTCCTCTGCTCACGGCAAGGCTTGGTATTCTGACACCTATTCTCCACTACAGGCCTTGACTCTATCGAGAAATCGCATATCGAGAATTCATGATTCCTGATGTCAATGTACACGGGACTTTCAATTCCCCGATCACTGACTCTGCGGGATCTCTAACCACGTGTCCCTGCCAATGGACGGCGCTGATCCTGTCGAGAAATCGCGGATCGCGATTCCAACATGCATGAGTCCCTTGTCACCGGAAACCCCGATTCTCCGATTCTCGGCTCTTGTTCTCGACTCCTGCCGAGATCAACGGCTGAGATTCTTTCTCAGGATTTCAAGACTCACAAGGCCTCGATTCTCTTTCTTAGAAAAACCTCGAAGACCTGATATCCTGATGACTCCTCCGGGATTCTCCTCTATCTTAGGGATTAACCCCTGTGCAACTCCTCGAGATATAACGGCTGACGGGAAATCACTTGTTGATCCAACGGCTGAGCAGCCCCTCAAGCTTCTGAGCTCTATGTGGTCGTAACCTCCTCACACTTCCATGAGATCCAATGGCTGACAGGATTTCCCCGAGCTTCTCCACAAGATCTCGATCGTCGGTTCCTCCTCCTTGAAGATTTCTCGAGAAAGTGTAAGTGCTCCTTCTCAGAACGTGCTCTCCAACGCCTGCGCTTGCATCTCCTGCTCAAACTTTCCTTCGCATAAAACTCCTATGCTCTACTTTTCGACAATATCCCAGAAGTGCTAAACCTCCTGAGCTTTTCCTCTCCGACTCCTTCAGAGGGATTTGTGCACGCTACTTGTGCTCGGAATTCAACAACTTCCCAGGTGTTGAATCCTTCAGACTCTGTGCAACTCCTGCAGCAGCAGTCTTTAGCTTCCTTTTCTCAGATTAAAAACTAAGACTTCTTCTTTTTCCTGCACACTCTCCGCACGGATTCAACAACCAACTCTCAGTTCTGGACAAGTAAGATCAAAAGTTAAACTATCGAGCCCTCATCAACGCACTCCTTGCAGATGAATTCGACTGCACTCTTTGCAGGAATCTCTTGGCTCAGATAGAGAAACAATTGAAACTTATCCTCTTCTCTCTTAGACTTCAGTTGAAAACCCTGAAATCACATGCACAACATATTCAAATCAAATGCATAACCAGAAAAACAAACATTCATGACCACATAAACAAGATACACAGAGAAACAAAACCATCCATGAAATTGAATCAGAACTTCATTCTATTAATTCAACATATATACATGGGTGTTCTTCACAGTTTTCTCCGCATGCTCTTCTCTTCTGAATGCTGGCTAATGTTACAATGATACAATGAGGGTGTCTATATCCGTTTTCCCTCTCAGAATCTAAAACTGTCTAATCTAGAAATAAATCCTACCTACCTGCATTAACTAGATTAAATGCCTCCTTATCTACTTCAGACAAGAGCGTATGGCTCGAGGTCTGATACAATATACAAAAGGTGCTCCTTCATAAAGGATTCATTAAAGGTTTGGCACTTCAATTTCAAAAAGTTTTCAAAGAAATATGTCATGTGTTTAAAAACAGATGTGTTGGCTCCACGCTTGTTTTGGGTATTTGCGATGCTCCTGCATCATACTCCTCGGCTTGAAAACTTTCATGGGCTCCTGTCCATGAGCTCATGCACGGTCTGTCCATGCTTTTGAATCTCTGCTTCGCTTTCCTAGCTGGCATCTTCCACTGGATGGTTTTTTCCATTTCACCAGATACTCGAAGTATTGCTTCCGTTTGGTCCTTTTGCTGACTCTCTTGTCAAGTATATACTCCATCTGTGGCTTCTCTTGAATCGACATCTGCTTCTGCCACTGGATTTATAGTTGCTCATCACTTCCAGCTCCTGCTTCTTCAGCCCTATATGGATATAAGTATGAGACATTGAATGTCGGAGATATTCCAATGTCATCCGACAATTCAATTTCATATGCGTTCTCTCCCAATTTCTTCAGGACTCTACATGGCCCAATTTTCTTCATCTTCAGCTTGTTGTATGTTCCCCTTGGGAACCTTTCCTTCGTCAGATGTGCCAAAACTAGATCACCAACTTCAAATTGAAGTTGTCTCCGATGTTGATCCACTCTACGCTTGTATTCCTGGTTTGTTTCCAGCAATCGCTGCTTCACCCTGCTGTGAAGTTCTTCCATCGCCTCTACGAATTCTTCAGCGCTTGCGCTCTTGGTCATTATCTGCTCTGAATCTCTCAGTTCAGATACTCCTCTTGGCTGGCTTCCATATACAATTTCAAATGGAATTTTACCTGTGCTTTTGTTCACTGAGTCATTGTACGCAAACTCTGCCTATGGAAACACATTGTCCCAACTGCTGTGGTGCTCTGTCACCAAGCTTCTGAGTAAATCTCTTAGACTTCTATTGACCACCTCTATTTTCCCATCAATCTGAGGATGATAGGCTGAACTAAACATTAAGTTAGTTCCCATCTTCTTCCAGAGTGTCCTCCAGAAATGTCCTATGAATTTTGTATCCCTGTCCGATACTATGCTTCTGGGTAAACCATGAAGTCGAACAATTTCCTTGAAAAACAAGTTTGCGATATGAGTCGCATCGCTGGTCTTCTAACATGGAATGAAATGTGCCATTTTTGAAAACCTGTCGACCACCACAAAGATCGAATCATGTTGTCTTTGTGTTCTTGGTAATCCCAATATGAAATCCATGCTGATTTCATCCCATGGCCTCTCAGGTATGGGTAATGATTGATAGAATCCTGCATTCTGCTTTTTTCCTTTTGAATGCTGACAAATTATACACCTGTCAACAAAATTTTTGACATTTGTTCGCATCTTCGGCCAAAAATATGCTTCGCTCAGCTTTGCAAACGTTTTATCGTGGCCAAAATGCCCTGCTAATCCGCCACTGTGCTTCTCCTTTAGCAGATTCTCTCTCATGGAGCAATTCAGAATGCATAACTGATTGCCTCTGAACAACAGTCCATTTTGGATCATGTAATCCATCCACGGGCTTCTGTCTCTGAGAACTAGATTCTCAACTACCTCGTATGCCTCTGTAAAATCTGCATCACCTGCGTACATGTCCTTAAGATTTTCAAAACCCAAGGTTTTGATTCGAAACTCCTGCAGCAATAAACACTTCCTGCTCAAAGCATCAGCCACTTTGTTAGCAGTCCATGAAATGTGTTTAATTACAAATGTAAAATTCTACATATACTCTACCCATTTTTCATGTTTCTGATTCAGCTTCTCCTGCTGAGTCGCAAACTGTAATGCATGGTTATCACTATACAAAACAAATTCTTTTGGAATCAAATAATGCCTCCATTTCTTCAACGCTTGTATGATAACATAAAACTCCTTATCATACATTGAGTATTTCATCTTTTCCTCATCCAGCTTCTCGCTGAAATATGCAACTGGTCTGTCCTCCTGGCTCAAGATCGCTCCTATGGCAAAGCCACTTGCATCACATTTCACTTGAAACGTCTTCATGAAATCTGGTAACACCAACACCGGCTGTTCGCTGATCTTTCGCTTCAACAAATTGAAGCTCTTCTCTGCTGCTTTAGTCCAATGAAAAGATTTATGTCTTTTCTTGACTGTGTCCATCATCGCTATGCTAATTCCATTGAAGTGCCTGATGAATTTCCTATAGAAACTTGCCAATCCATGAAAACTTCTCACCTCGAAAACATTTCTCGGTGCTGGCCAATTTTTGATTACCTCCACTTTACTTGGATCCATCTTTAATTCATTTTCCGATATGACAAATCCCAAGTAAATGAGTTCTGTCTTCATAAATGAAGATTTCCTTATGTTAACCAATAGCTTCTCTTGCTGTAGTTTCCTCATTACTGTAGCTAAATGCTTCAGATGATCTTCTTTTGTTTTGCCGAAAATCAATATGTCATCTAAATAAACAATGACAAACGTACCAATGAATTCCTTCAGTACTTCATTCATCAGCCTCATGAATGTACTTGGTGCATTCGTCAACCCAAACGGCATGACTAGCCATTCATACAACCCTTCATTAGTTTTGAAGGCTGTCTTCCACTCATCGCCTTCCCTCATACGAATCTGATGGTATCCGCTTTTCAAATCCACCTTTGAAAAGAAATTAGCTCCACTTAAACAGTCCATCAAGTCATCCATCCGTGGAAATGGAAACCTATACCTGATGGTTATCTTGTTAATGGCTCTGGAATCAGTGCACATTCTCCAACCTCCATCCTTCTTTGGACTCAGTACCGTTGGAACGACACACAGACTTAAACTCTCCCTGATCAGTCCTTTATCCAACAGTTCCTATACCTGCCTTTTGACTTCTTCGTTCTCCTGCAGCGTCAACCTGTACACTGCTTTGTTCGGTAAAATAGCTCCTGGTATGAGGTCTATGTGATGGCTTACACTTCTCATCGGCGGCAATGAATGAGGTAATTCGTCCACCACTATATCAACGAACTCTTCCAATAGTTCCTGAATTTCCTCGGGCAAATCATCCACTCTTGAGCTGGTCAAAACAACTCTTGGTTTTCTGATCACAAAGAATTGTGGATCTTCCTTCTTCTTTACTTCTTCCAGAAGTTCCTTCCCACTCATGAGAAGTATCCTGTTGTTCACTTCCGGTTTCACCTCCTTATCTTTGATCGGAAGTAACATATGTGTCCTCCCACTCTTCTCCAAAGTGTACGTATTCATCTTCCCATCATGAATTACGTTTTTGTCATATTTCCATGGTCTGCCTAGCAATAAATGACATACATCCATAGGAATAACATCACAGAGAATTTTATCATTATATCCTCCTATCTTGATGTCAACCAAACACTATTTAGTGACACTCACCTGATGTCCCTTCTGTAGACATGATACTTTATATGGACTCGGGTGATCATTCGTCTCCATCTCTAGTTTCTCCACCATCTCGGTTGAAACGAGATTGTTGGTGCTTCCATTGTCAACAATGACCTTGCACTTCCTGTCTTTGGTCTTGCATGCAGTTTTGAACAGTCTGCTTCTATGAGCTGTGTCCTCCACCTCCTTCTCGGGTGTTAAGAGAACTTTATGCATCATCAGTGACCTTCCATCTTCTGCATCTTTTGCTTCAGCAACTCGCCTTTGTGCCTCAGCGATGTGAGCTTCACCTCCATCCTTTTTCCTATCTGGACAGTCAACTTCTTTGTGTCCATTTTTCCCACATGTGTAGCATGTGATAACTCCACCTTGGCCTCTTCCTCTACCTCTGGTACGAGGAAAAGTACTGTTATCAGCGTATCCTCCATCCGGTTCTGCCTGTTGCCTTCATTGTTCAGCGTGCTGGCCTCACTGAGAACTTCCACCTCTTTCCATTCTGGTCTGAAGCTTCTTCCAGTCATCCTTAGATTTCTGGAACCTATCTTGGGTAACCGACTTACCTTTCGGTTGGCTCCTACCTCGCCCTCGCTGTGCTGGCTTACAGCTTAGTTTCTCTTCTGCCTTCAATGGCATCTGATACGCATCCTCAACCGTTCTGACGGTTTCCATGCTCATCTCATCCTGGATATCGTATCTTAAGCCATTCATATACCTGGCTACTTTTTCATCATCGCTCTCCTGTTGACTTGGTCTGATATTGAGCTTGTAAAATTCTTTGGTGTATTCCTTCACCGTCATCAACTTCTGTCTCAGGTTCTGCATTCTCCTGAACAGTGTGAGCTGATAATCCCTCGGGATGAATTTTGCCTTCATCTTCGCAATCATTCGATCCCATCTTTTGATCTTTTGTTTGCCTTTGGAACGTCTATCTGCTTGAAGCTCGTCCCACCATAATGCTGCATGTCCCTTCAATTTCATGACAGCATGCCTGACATTTTTATCCTCTTCGATATCCTCATAATCGAAGTAGGTGTCAAGAGCTCTAATCCAATCCAAAAGCTCTTCTGCATCCAGATTTCCTTCATAGACTGGAATGTCCATTTTTGTCTTAGAACTCATTCAAGCGATAGCCTTGATTAACTGCTCATTGGCTGCATCTTCGGCTGCAACTTCTCCCTGTTGTTCAACTCCAGCTTTGCCCTCAGAGTCGCTTAGATCTCCAGCATTTGCTGTGCGTCTCTGCGCTGCTTCCATATCTTCCAATCTCGCTCTGAGATCGCGTATCTATCTCTCCATCTCTAGATTTCCTACCGGCCTGCCTCTTCTTCGCACATCCCTGTCTTCTGGATCAGGTGATTGCCTTTCTCTTTTGGGCGGCATGGTGAATTCTTCTTCTCTTTCTATAGAAAGCAAAGAATTCCACTTGGCTCTGATACCACTTGACACAGAACGGCCACCCGGCACGTCTGCTCCCACCAGGACCTTCTTTTCTTCTAGGCCTGAAGAGCTAAATTGCTCCTCATGTCCCTTATCAGGACTACTTTGCACCCACAGGATGCTCCTCCGATGACCTCCCTTTACCCTATCGGGAAATAGGAATATCGCGTGGTCACGAATCTGGGACTCACGACATTGGGCCTCAAAATTCTCCGAAACCCGATGGACCTTTACCTCCCGACTTCCTTCTCTTATTGGAGTTTTACCCGTGGGGAAATTGGTGTTTGTGAGGTAGTGAATTACTCGCCTCAAGGATTTTCGATTCCCAAGCTCCGATGGAACTTCCGCCACCCCTTAGCTCCTATGGATAATTCTTCTCACATACATCCACACTCCACAAGACCACGGTACTTCCCCTATCGGAATTTGGACTTCGCAAAAATGAAGTGTATAGAACTTGCGTCCACAGGATCCCTGATCCTACGATCTCTGATGCCACCTCTCCTCTGCTCACGGTAAGGCTTGGTCTTCTGACACCTATTCTCCACTACAGACCTTGACTCTGTCAAGAAATCGCATATTAGGAATTCACGATTCCTGATGTCGATGTACACAGGACTTTCAATTCCCCGATCACTGAATCTGCGGGATCTCTAACCACGTGTCCCTGCCAATGGACGACGCTGATCCTATCGAGAAATCGCGGATCGTGATTCCAACATGAACGAGTCCCTTGTCACCGGAAACCTCGATTCTTCGATTCCTGGCTCTTGTTCTGATGNCGATTCATGATGTCGATGTACACAGGACTTTCAATTCCCCGATCACTGAATCTGCGGGATCTCTAACCACGTGTCCCTGCCAATGGACGGCGCTGATCCTATTGAGAAATCGCGGATCGCGATTCCAACATGAACGAGTCCCTTGTCACCGGAAACCTCGATTCTCTGATTCCTGGCTCTTGTTCTGATGCCTAACGCGTGTCCTGCCGAGATCAACGGCTGAGATTCTTTCTCGGGATTTCGAGACTCACAAGGCCTCGATTCTCTTTCTTAGCAAAACCCCAAAGAACTAATATTCCGATGACTCCTCCGGGATTCTCCTCTATCTTAGGGCTTAACCCCCGTGCAACTCCTCGAGATCTAACGGCTGACGAGAAATCACTTGCTGATCCAACAGCTGAGCAGCCCCTCAAGCTTCTGAGCTCTGTGTGGTTGTAACCTCCTTGCACTTCCACAAGATCCAATGGCTGATGGGATTTCCCCAAGCTTCTCCACAAGATCTCGACCGTCGGTTCCTCCTCCTTGAAGATTTCTCGAGAAAGGCTAAGTATTCCTTCTCAGAATGTGCTCTCCAACGCCTGTGCTTGTGTCTCCTGCTTGAAATTTCCTCCACATAAAAATCCTACTCTCTACTTTTCGACAATATACCGGAAGTGCTAAACCTCCTGAGCTTTTCCTCTCTGACTCCTTCAGAGGGATTTTTGCACACTACTTGCGCTCGACATTCAATAGCTTCCTAGGTGTTGAATCCTTCAGACTCTGCGCAACTCTTGCAGCAACAGTCTTTAACTTCCTTTTCTCAGATTAACAACTGAGAATTCTTCTTGCACCTGTGCACTCTCCACACGGCTTCAACAACCAACTCTCAGTTCTGGACAAGTAAGATCAAAAGTTAAACTATCGAGCCCTCATCAACGCACTCTTTGCGGATGAATTCGACTGCACTCTTTGCAGGAATCTCCTGGCTCAGATAGAGAAACAATTGAAACTTATCCTCTTCTCTCTCAGACTTCAGTTGAAAACCCTGAAATCACATGCACAACATATTCAAAGAAAATGCATAACCAGAAAAACAAACATTCATGAGCACATAAACAAGATACACAGAGAAACAACACCATCCATGAAATTGAATCAGAACTTCATTCTATTAATTCAACATATATACATGGGTGTTCTTCACAGTTTTCTCTGCATGCTCTTCTCTTCTTAATGCTAGCTAATGTTACAATGATACAATGAGGGTGTCTATATCCGTTTTCCCTCTCAGACTCTAAAACTGTCTAATCTAGAAATAAATCCTACCTACCTGCATTAACTAGATTAAATGCCTCCTTATCTACTTCATACAAGAGCGTATGGCTCGAGGTATGATACAATATACAAAAGGCACTCCTTCATAAAGGATTCATTAAAGGTTTGGCACTTCAATTTCAAAAAGTTTTCAAAGAAATATGTCATGTGTTTAAAAACACATGCGTTGGCTCCACGCTCGTTTTGGGTATTTGCGATGCTCCTACATCAGGAATTCGGGAATTTTTGTCTACAAGCTCAGGAGGACGAATATAGGACTTCCAAGAGTGCAGTATAAATTCCCTTGAGGTGCAAAGGATCAAAACCCTTTGAGAACCTGAACGAAGTCAAAATCTTAGAAGAGATAGCAGATTTACCATTACATTGGCGAGAAAGATCAGAAGGGACAATGCTTTCCAGAAGTGCAGATGAGGTCCATAAGACAGACTCGTAGGAGGAACAAAGGTCAAAGCCTTTGAATACTTAGAAAATCTTCTAACTCAGAAGAAATTGTAAGCTCAGGAGGAGTAGCAACAGTGACCATTCGATCGTGGGAGATTGTGGGTCGTCGATCGGATGAGTGTGATGATTCACAAATCTAGAATTGAAGAAAGAAGGTGCTCTAACCTCCGACATTGTGAGTCATGAAAATTCTAAGTGTGAATTCATGATTTGATCTGGACCATTGGATTGTGGAGGATTGTGGACCGTCGATCTGACGCGAGTGAAGTTTGATGATTCAGACTTCAGAAGATTTGCAAGGAGGCCAGGCGAAAATCTCTGAGAGACGAAGTCACGAAGTGAGATTTCACAAAATTGATCTCGATTGTTGGATCACGAAGAGATTTGGACGTAAGAACAATTTTGGGATCAGAAGAAAGGAGGTGAGCCAAATTTCATCATCGCGAAGCGCATCATTGTGAAACACAAAGAGGATATCTAGACCGTTGGATCATGGAGATATCTGGACCGTTGATCTGGAAAGCGTAGATTCATTGTTTGGATTCTGGAAGAAAGGAGCGAGTTGATTTCCAAAGTACTGAAATGCAAATTCTCAAAGTCCTAATTCACGAAGGGGATATCTGGGCCATCTGATCACTAAGGGTTGTGGATCGTTGATCTGGCATGACGAAGTTTGGAGTTTGAGAGCTTGGACTTCAAAGAATGGAGAAGAGATAACTCGTGAGATCACGAAATGTGAAGTCGTGAAGCACCTTTTTGACTGGCGTGTGGTCACAACTATAGGTCATGTCAGCGAAGAATAAGGGAAGGAGCTATCATTTCTAGGATCCACTTTGGATTTTGCGAGTTGGGAGAATCGAGGAAACTCGCAGCTGAATATCCGATGTGCAAATTCGTAAAGCACCCTTTTTCTTAGCCCTTGGTTACATCCAAGGGCACATTAATGGAAAATAAGGGAAGGAGTTAGCGTTGCTAGGCTCCAATTCATAGATCATGAGTTGGGAGAATCAAGGCAACTCATAGCAAAATACCAAAAACGTGAAGTTGCGTAGCACCTTTTTGGTTAGCATGTGGTCACAGCCTGTGGATCACATGTGAAGAGAAAATTGCACTCGGTTCTAGTTCACGCAGGTGAAGTTCACAAGGACCTTCTTCGCGAGGAACTCCTGTAACTATCACATGAACTGTAACTGTAACAGAGAAGAGGAAGGTTCTTACTGGCAGAGAAGCCAAGAATATCAGGATAAAGACCATTGATGATGAAAAAACTGTGGATAACTGCCAGAGAAGGTGAAGAGTTGCATGGATGATGTGGTAGAGGTCTTGGTGTGATAAAAACGCAAAACAGAGAAGAGAGGAGGTGCTCTTTGGTAGTTGTTCATGTGGGTATAAGGAGGTTGTGTGCAGGATATGAAGCAGATAATAGAGGCTCGACACATAACATGTAGAAGAAACATAGAGCATAAAACACAGAAATATGTAGAAGTGGATAAGAGCATAGAAGTTGAAGAAGGAAGAGGAGAGTATGAGCGACAATAGATCAGATCATAGACAGATCAAGTAAGTAAGTTTTTGTAAGATTCAATCAGGGTGGTAAGGTGGTGCTAGGGAGGATTGTATTCCTCTAAATTCTAGTTGGTGCTAGAAGATATTTTGGGAGTTGGTGCTTCCATTTGGTTGGTGCTAGAGAAACCCGGGAGTTGGTACTTCCATCTAGTTGGTGCTAGAGAAATCTGAGAGTTGGTACTCTATACAAGTTGTATCTTTCTATCATAGGTTGTACCTATTTGAGTTGGTGCTTAAAGACTATGATGTACATGAAAGTTGGAGCTTGATTGACATCCTAAGAAGAAGAGGTTTTCTCCCTTTATGGGTTTCCTCAAGAAAATCAATGTCTCTGTGTATACTGTGTGATTGATCAAATATTGTATATATATGCATGTTAATTTATCAACAACACATTAAATAATAATATAAAAAGATTCAGAAAAGAACTTGAAAATATTCAAGCTTATATATATATATATATATATATATATATATATATATATATATATATATATATATATATATATATATATATAATTCACCCGCCCCTCTCAGTTATTTTTCCAACAATTGATATCATAGCTGATGCCTTTGATCAAAGGTATATCCATAAGCTTGATCATGACTAGTCATGAAGGAAGTTCAACTAATAGAGTCCCTCTGCTTGATGGAACAAACTTTGCCTTTTGGAAAATAAGGATGAGAACATATTTAATGTCCCTCGGTGTTGATGTTTGGGATGTTGTTGAAACTGGATATGTGAAGCCTGTAGCCTTGGCCTCAAAAGATGATAAGTTAGAGTTTAGATTTATTGAAAAATAAATTAATGACAACCTCAATGGACTTGCAGAAGCCGATTTTGTCAAATTCATGCACTGTGATTCAACAAAAGGTATGTGGGACAAGCTGATAAGTAGTTATGAAGGTAATGAAAAGGTGAAAGACGCAAAAATTTAGACTCACGGACTGGAATTTGAGTAGTTAAAGATGGATGAATATGAAACTATAAGTAAGTACTTCTTATGTATAGAAGAACTTGTCAACACTATGAAAGGTCTAGTTGAAATGATAGATGAATCTTTTCTATTCCAGAAAATATGAAGATCTCTTCCTGATAGATTTAACTCAAAGGTCTCTACTATAGAGGAAATAACTGATCTCAAAGCATTGACACTAGATCAACTTCTTGGAACCCTAACTTCTTATGAAATGAGAATCACCAAAAGTAAATACACTACAAGAGAGGCATCATTTAAAGCAGAGAAAAACACAGAATTTGATATAGATGAGATTGAAGAAAATTTTGTGAGAAGACTGACGAAAGGATCATGAAAATACAAAGGTAAAATGTCCTTATAATGTTTCAACTATGGTAAGATAGGTCAATTTTTAAATAAGTGTCCTCACAAAATAAAGGATCAGACATATGATGATGAAGAGAAGCACAAACACAAAAAGGTCTATAAAGAGAATAATTTTAAGAAGAAAAGTCTTTGTGTAAACAATGATAACGATCCTTCAAATGATGAAAACAATGACTCTTCTATTGAAAGTAAAATAAATGATCTCATGTTAATAGATTTAGAAGACATAAACACTAAAGATACAGGAAGTGAGTTCGTTGATTGTGAAACAATAGTAGATCTTGAAGGACAAATTGTCAGTGCCATGGAAGAGATTGATAGACTCAAAGAAAAGAAAAGAAAAGAAAAAAAATTATTGCTCAGGTATGAGAAAACATGCAATGAACCATATGAAGAAATTGCTCTGTTGAAATTTGAGTTAGAAGAAGCTAAAAGGATTGAGGACATCCTCACACAAAAATTAAAGGAAGCCAAAACAAAAGGTGAAAAATTGGAAGTTGAAGTAGTGTCTGTCAGAAAAGATCTAGATAAATTTCAGGGCTTATACCATCAAAATATGACAAGTATCAAAGCCTCAGAAGGATTAGCCACCATTCTAAATCAACAAAGGAATCCAAAGTTTAAAACTGGTTTGGTTTATGAAGAGGGATCATGTAGTGGTCAGTGAAGCAACAAAGAATCCATCAAGTTTGTCAAATCTACAACCATTGACAACAACAAACCTGCAGAAACAAAGGAAGATAATTATCCACCAAGGACGAGTGAAGAAAAAGGTACCAGAACTAAATATGTAGAACAAATAAATAATACACCCTCTGCTCAAGGAAATCATCAGCATGGAAGAAATCGACCTACTCAAAGAAAACAACCATTTTCCAGGTAAATATTTTTTCTATGGATATTGTTTTTACTGTTCTAACTTTGGCCACAAAGCTATAAATTGTTCATTAAGATTTAGACATGAGCAATCAAGACGCCCAAGGAATAAATATCTACCACAATAAAGAATGAGACAGCCAAGTAAAAAACAAACACAGACTGCAAATCATGTGATGGCTGGGAAAAGGACATAGATTAAGCATAACAATTGTTATGATCCTTTATTCAATGAACTAGAATGTTACATCTTCCATAATTATGGACATAAAGTTGCAGATTGTCGCCTAAAGAACTATAACCCAATTTCAAATCACATAGATAAAAACATCAATGTTTGGAAGAAGAAAGAAGATAACAAGTGTGGATTTGTGTTGGAAGCTCAAAGACAAAAGAACCTCTGGTATATTGATAGTGGATGCTCTAGTCGTATGACAGTTGACAAAAGTAAGTTCCTATCACTCAAAGAAAATAAATCAGGAAATGTGACCTTTGGAAATGATGCTCCAGGAAAGATCAGAGGTAAAGGTCTAGTAAGCTTAGGTAATGGAAGAGCCAAAGCTCAAGATGTATTATTTGTTGATGGATTAAATCATAATATTCTTAGTTTCACTTAGGTGTGTGATAGAGGATGTGAAGTCACTTTCACTGTCAAAGATTGTAAAATAAAAACAGTGAACACAGGAGAGATGATTGCAAAATGGTTTAGAACTGAAAAAAATGTCTATGTTCTAAAGGAAGATAAGGAGGAATGCCATTTAAGAAAATTTGATGAAAATTGGTTATGGCACAGAAGGCTTGGACACTTGAATTTTGATCATATTGTCAAGCTGAATAATGAAGGTGCTGTGAAATATCTTCCAAGAATATCTAAGCCTCATAACTTTGTATGTGAATCTTGTCAAATGGGGAAGCTGATTCGTGTTCAATTCAAATCGAAGAGTTTCACATCTTCAGAGAAACCACTTCAAATTATTCATATGGATCTATGTGGACCATCGTGAAAGGAAGGAACTATAGGAGAACGTTACTTTATGTTGGTCATTGATGACTTCTCCAGACTTACATGGGTTTCCTTCTGAGAGAAAAATCTGATGTGTTTGATAAGTTCAAAAAGTTTAAGGCGTTAGCTAAGAATTAGACAGGAAGGAAGTTAAAGGTAATTCATTCAGACAGGGGAGGAGAATTTATGTCAAGATATTTCAAAGAATTTTGTGACAGACATGGAATTAAAAGAGAATACACTATTCAAGGTACTCCTCAACAAAATGGAGTTGTAGAACGCCAAAATATATCAGTTCAATAGATGGAAAGGGCTATGATGAGTGAAAGGGACATTTCAAAAACCTTCTGGGTAGAGGTTTTTCACACGACTGTTCATATTCTAAACAAAGCACATCTAAGGTCAAATAGTTATAAAACTCCATATGAGTTGTGGTTTGGTTGACCTGCATCAATCAAGCACTTCAAAGTATTTGGAGGTAAATGCTACATCAAAAATAATGTTGATCATATGGGAAAATTTGATGGTAGAGATGATGAAGGTATCTTCTTAGGATATGCAACAAACTATAAAGGATACAGATTCTTTAACAAAAAGAATGCATAAATTAGTAGACTGTATTGATGCTCAAATTGACGAAGAAGCTCCCGTAAAAGATCAACAGAGAATAAGCACCAAGTCAGATGAAGAAGATGATGAGGATAATGAAAATGAGGAACAACAAATCTCAGAGTCATAAGAAGATGATGAATTAGGTGGAGAAGAGACACCCAGATAAGAAGAGTCAAGAAAAAAATAAGCATCAAATCCTTCCTCTAGAATTAGTCAAAAGAATCATCATGCAAGTCAGATAATTGGTGAGAAAGACAAAGGTGTACAAACTAGGAGAAGGATAATCAAAGCCACTGAGCAATCACATATAGCCTTCATATCCATGGTGGAACCCAATAAATTTAATGAAGCTAGTAAGGATTTAAATTGGTTAAAATCAATGAATGAGGAACTATATCAGATTGAAAAGAATGATACTTGGGAACTTGTTCCTATGCCAACAAATAAAAATGTAATAGGATCCAAATGGGTCTACAAAAATAAGATGAATGAGAAAGGAAATATTGTAAGAAATAAGGCTAGATTGGTCTGCAAAAGGTATGCTCAAATAGAAGGACTGGATTTTGATGAAATATTTGTGCTCATAGCAAGATTAGAAGCTATTAGAATGTTTCTTTCCTATGCTTGTCATAAGAAGTTTAAAGTCTACCAAATGGATGTCAAGTCAGCTTTTCTAAATGGAGATCTAAAAGAAGAAGTCTATATGGAACAACCATAGGGTTTCCAACTGTCAGATAATCTTGAACTTTTCTGCAAGCCAAAGAAAGCCTTATATGGGTTGAAACAAGTTCCTCATGACTAGTATTATAGATTGGATAAGTATCTTCAAGACAAAGGGCTCAAGAGAGGAACAATTGACTACAATCTATATATCAAAAAAAAAGATAATGATTTGCTCATTGTATTGGTCTATGTATATGACATCATATTTGGAAGTAATAATACTTCATTGGTACAATGGTTTTCTTCTGCCATGCATTCTAAATTTGAAATGTCTATGATAGGGGAACAATCATTTTTTCTTGGTCTGCAAATTAGTCAGAGGCCTGAAGGAATATTTCTTTCTTAGAAGAAATATCTAAGAGAAATGTTGAAAAGGTTTCAAATGGAAGATTCTACACCTATGAGCATGCCTATGGTCACTAGATGCAAGTTAATAAAGGATGATGACTCACTTGATGTTGATCAGAGTTCATATAGGTCCATGATAGGCAGCCTGTTGTACATCACAACCTCTCATCCAGACATAATGCATGTTATTGGAATGGTAGGAAGGTATCAGTATGCACCTAAACAGAGTCATTTTCTAGCTGCCTAAAGAATATTCAGATACTTGAAAGGAACAATGAACTATGGCCTATGGTATCCTAGGAATCAAAATTTTCAATTATCAGTCTATTCAGATGTTGATTGGTCTAACTGCATGGATGAAAGGAAAAAAATGAGTGGAGGTGCATTCTTCTTAGGAGATTCTCTTGTAGCATGGTTGAGTGAGAAGCAAGGTTCCATTTCATTATCAACAACATAAGCTGAATACATTGTAGTTTCCACTCGCTGTACCCAATTATTGTGTATGATTCAGACACTTGAAGACTTGGAGTTCAAATATACTGTACCAATTCCAATTCATTGTGATAATACTAGTGCAATTAGTGTGTCAAAGAATCATGTATTTCACTCCAAGACTAAGCATATACCCATCAAGTATCACTTCTCGAGGGAACACGTAATCAACACTGTTGTTTCTTTGCATTATATTCCATCCAAAGATCAGATTGTTGATATCTTCACTAAATCTCTTCCAAAAGATTAGTTTGAGTATCTATGCTAGTAGTTGGGCATGACCCTATTATCAAGTTAAAATAGTCTATCTGATCAGGGGGAGAGTGCTCATATTCTATCTGTTCAGGGGGAGAACAAAGTCACTCTTAGTTCTCTTTGACATTGATATCAAAGGGGGAGAAAAAGGTGTGGTATTATATAGTTGGAGGTCTAGGAAGAATAGTGCARCCTTTCAAGGTTGCCATCAATTCCTAAGGGGGAGATTGTTGGCATGTTTACAGGAAGAGTGTGCTTGTCATTGATGGAAAGAACAAAAATGACAATGGCATATTAGCAACAATGATGGAAAATAGGAAAGMAACGATGATAACATCAAGAATTCATGAATTGTTGTCTACAAGCTCAGGAGGATGAGCACAAGACTGCTAGGATTGCAGTAGAAAGGCCCTTGAGGTCCAAAGGATCAAAACCCTTTGAGAACCTGAACGAAGTCAAAAGCTCAAAAGAGATAGAGGATTTACCATTACATTGGCAAGAAATATAAGAAGGGACAATGCTTTCTAGAAGTGCAGACGAAGTCCATGAAACTGATTCATAGGAGGAACAAAGGTCAAAGCATATGAATACTTAGAAAATTTTCTAAGTCGGAAGAAATTGTAAGCTCAGGAGGAGGAGTGAAAGTGACCATTGGATTGTAGGAGATTGTGGGTTGTCGATTAGATGAGTGTGCTGATTCGCAAATAGGGAATCGAAGAAAGGAGGTGCTCTAACCTCCGACATCATGAGTCACGAAATCTCAAAGTGCGAATTCACAATTTGATCTGGAATGTTGGATTGTGGAGGATTGTGGACAGTCGATTTGACGCGAGCAAAGTTCGAGGATTCAGAATTCGAAATATTTGAAAGGAGGCCAGGAGAAAATATCCGAGAGACAAAGTCACAAAGTGAGAGTTCGCGAAATTGATCTCAACCATTGGATCATGAAGAGATCTAGACTGTTGATCTGATGCAAGCGCAAGTTCAGGAATCAGAAGAATTGAGGTGAGCCAACTTTCATCATTGCGAAGCCCGTAGTCGCAAAACGCGAAGAGTATATCTTGACAGTTGGATCACAGAGAGATCTTGACCATTGATCTGGAAAGTGTAGATTCGGGGTTCGGGTTCTAGAATAAAGGGGCGAGATGATTTCCAAATTCTTGAAACATGAAGTCTCGAAGTCCTTATTCACGAAGGGGAGATCTGGTCCGTCAAATCATTGAGGGTTGTGGACCGTTGATATGGCATGACGAATTTTGGATTTCGAGAGATCGGACTTCAAAGAATGCAGAAGAGATAACTCGCAATATCGTGAAATGCGAAGTCGCAGAGTTCCTTTTTGACTGGCATGTGGTTACATCCAGATTTCATGTCAGCAAAGAATAAGGGAAGGAGCTAGCGTTTCTAGCCTCCACTTTAGATTTCGCAAGTTGGGACAATCGAGGCAACTCGTAGCTGAATATCCAATGTGCGAAGTCACGAAGCACCCTTTTGCTTGGCCCTTGGTCACAACCAAGGGCACATTAGTAGAAAATAAGGGAAGGAGCTAGCGTTTCTAGGCTCCACTTCGGAGATCAGGAGTTGGGAGAATCGAGGCAACTCACAGCAGAATACCCGAAACACAAAGTTGCGTAGCGCCTTTTTGGTTAGCATGTGGTCATAGCCTGTGGACATGTGAAGAGGAACTTGCACCCGGTGCTAGTTCACACAGGTGAAGTTCACAAGGAGCTTCTTTGTGAGGAACTCCTATAACTGTCATATGAACTGTAACTATAACAAAGAAGAGGAAGGGTCGCATTGGTAGAGAAGCCAAGAATCTCAGGATAATGGCCAATGATGATGAATGGACTGTGGATAACTGCCAGAGAAGGTGAAGAGTTGTGTGGATGATGTGGTAGAGGTCTTGGCATGATAAAAATGTAAAACATAGAAGAGAGGAGGTGTTGTTTGGTAGTTGTTCATGCGGGTAGAAGGAGGCTATGTGCAGGATCTAAAGCAGACAGAAGAGGTGTGACATATAGCATGAAGAAGCAACATAGATCATAAAACGTGGAAAGATGCAGAAGTGGATAAGTGCATAGAAGCTGAAGAAGGAAAAGGAGACTCTGAGCGGAAACAGATCAGATCAGAGACAAATCAAGTAAGTAAGTTTTTGTAAGATTCAAACAAGGTGGTAGGGTGGTGCTAGGGAGGATTGTATTCCTCTAAATTCTAGCTGGTGCTAGAAGATATTATGGGAGTTGGTGCTTCCATCTGGTTGGTGCTAGAGAAACCTGGGAGTCTGTACTTCCATCTAGTTGGTGCTAGAGAAATATGAGAGTTGGTTCTCTCTACAAGTTGTAGCTTCATATTAGAGGTTGTAGCCTCATATTTGAGTTGGTTCTCAAAGACTATGATGTACATGAAAGTTGGAGCTTGATTGACATCCTAAGAAGAAGAGGTTTTCTCCCTTTATGGGTTTCCTCAAGAAAATCAGTGTCTCTGTGTATACTGTGTGATTGATCAAATATTGTATATCTATGCATGTTAATTTATAAATAATAATCTAGAAAGATTCAGAAAAGAACTTGAAAATATTCAAGCTTATATATATATATATATATATATATATATATATATAACTGATTCACCCCCCCTCTCAGTTATTTTTCCAACAAAAAGTGTGAAAACTAATAGATATAAGGCAAATATATCATATCTTGGATTGAACACTTTCAAACAGACTCAAAAAATACTTATGGGCCAAATGAAAACAAAAATGGGGCTTAAAACAAGCAAGGGTGTTGAGAATATGAATTCAAAAGTTGAGGAAGGAAACTAAATAAACAATAATGACTTCCCTAGTGGAGTTTGCAGTCTATTGTAGGATAAATGTACCCTGCAGGAGTTACCTCCCTTAGGCTCTTCCTAGACCTAAGACATAATAGATATCCAAGCTAAAGACTTTCGTAGATCCAAATCATAGATGAAGCAATCTCTGAGATGAAAGAGTAGAGGGATTACTTGGTCGTTTGATGGTTGTTGATGCACACTCCTTGGTCATTCAGCCCTTTGAATATGTCCTTCACTTTCATGAACGTAAATCTGCACACATAAGAACACCAACAAACACCTCTCACAAGATCAAATGTAACATGTATCAATCACTGATAGATATAATAATATCACATAAAGACATGAAAATATTAACTCTCTATAAAGATTATAATCACCATATACAATCAATTAGAGGGAAAAATCATGTGCACCTTATACTAATAAATAAAAAATATTACAAATTACATTCAAATATCTCGATGAAGCTTCTCCCAATTTCCTTTCCCGAGCTCTGTAATAAATTTGACATTATAAGTTTACTCTTTATTTTCCTCCTCTTTTCCCCTGAGCGACCCTCAATATATAGGATGAAATATATGAGATGGTTGATAACTCTTAGACACTCAAATTAATAATATTCTCGAGGTCAAATTGCGAGAAATATGAGCTTGATCCCATCTCATTATAACCATTCCTAATTTGAGAGTAACTACCCAGTCACACCCTGCATTCCTGCAGGATGTGACTGATTGTTATTTGCAAGAGAGAAAAGTGCGACCATCAATTTGGGTCACGATTTATAAAAGGATACTTGCGACCAAGAAAAATCATGGTTTGTACTCTAGGGAAAAGTGACATAACTTAGTGTTTCATCTTGCTAACCTCTGGAGAATATCCATCAGGTAATCAGGTGGAAAATAATTGTATAACATCCTCTATCATAACCAAGATGCTTTTATTCAATACTATAATGCCTTTCCCTCTTCTTATCATTAGAAATTAGAAGAGAAGAATGTAAATGGCCTAGGGTATGAGCTTCATACTTGTTTAGAGTATGAAGAGTAATTGGAAAGAATAGGCATTCCTAAGGAAGATTCTACAAAGCATGATGATATGTCTACAGTCTTGCAACTTGTCCAAGATTTGAGCAATCGAATGATTTCTTATGAGAGAAAGTGTATCACCTCAAGTTCTTCTCCTGCATAGTCTTCTTCTTCTCAAGTCATTTTGAGAAATCAACCCACTAATTATTCATATTTAAATCGGCCAAAGGCTATTCTCTCTAGGGCTTGGTGTAATTTTTGTGATGAAAATATGAGGAAAGTACATGTGAGGTTAATAAAAGGGCACAAGAGAGAATCTTTGAAAAAAATACGGAAAAAAATATTACTTCCTTATATTGGGCTCCTAAAGAAGAAGTGATGCTAGTGAACACTAGGAACAAATATTACACAAGTAAAAAGGTAAATATTCCCAAAACTAACTTTGCTCCCAATTCCTCTTCCCAAAGAAAAAATCCTCAGGTTGTCATGACAAATCAATTCAAGAGACATCAGTCTCTTTTCCTTCATCCAAGTATAATATTCTAAACTAGATAGCTAGTATAAAAGAATATGCATCTCTTTTGGACATGGTCACCATCCCGGAACAACAACAACATGTGATAAATTAAATGGAAGGTAAAACTTCTCCCATAGATAGTATATATGGAGAGCTTGGTGACGATGAACCACATGTAAATAACTTTAGGAACCTTGTAAAAATACTCCTTTTTATATTTCTATAAAAATTATGGATAGGATAGATCATTTTTGTTTAACACATCGTGGATCTGGCCCTGATGTCATGTCCACAATTATTATGGAAGAACTAGGAATCTCTTGTACAAATGAAAATGTGAGGAGTAAATTATCCTATAATAATCAACAACAATCAACAATTAGTGAGATCAAATATGTAACTCTCGTCCTTTCTGCACATCTTGAAATTAGGACCACCCTTAATATTCAAGTAATTGACATGCATGTTAGTAACTACTCAATCATTTTGAGTAGATATTGGAAAGATTTAACTGATGGTTATCTATATTTATACAATTTACATATGTCCATCCCTAAAAACGGAAATAATATCATTGTCTTAAGGGAAGGAAATATTTCACCATATATTGAAAAAGTTCCTCAGCCCAACGTAAATTACATTGAGGAAGATATGGGTGTCTATTCTATTTTTGTTGATGAAGATGATGCATATTTTGAAAAGCTAGAGGATTTTGATGATGGTATGTGGCATATGCATTTCGATGGTGCATGTTCAAATCAAGGTAACAAACCAAACATCATATTATACTCTCTTATAGGTAAAATTCATAATTTTTCCTATAGACTAGAATTTGTCTATACAAACAATGTTACTGAATTTGAGGCCTTGCTGTTAGGAATTGAAAATGCATACAATCTAGGATGTGATAATCTCACTATTTTTGGAGATTCAGAGCTTGTTGTAAATCTGGTTAGAAAGATCTATAATCCTAATAACAAGTCATTGAAACGATACATCCAAGTTGTTCGTACTTTGATTCAAAATCTGTTGTCCTTTAACATTACTCACATCAAAAGGGAATTGAATTCAATGGCTGATAGGTTAGTTGTTTTTCTAGCTTCACCTGCTAATAAATTTTTTCCCCAAATACCTTATTGTACCTTTCTATCCTTTTTCCACATATTCCCAATAATGAGGAATCATGGCAAGTCCTCCCAGATGATGAAAGCATTTGTGCTTTTATTCAAAATGAGTTGTATAAACCGAGGGAAATAATTTATCTTGAAGACAATAACATTCCTAAGGGATTAAATCCTCTTGACATATAATTCTCAACTAGTGATGATCTAGGTGGATATCAGTGACGACCCACCTATTCTACTAGCTCAAGGACCAATTTCCATTTTGGGATTTTTTTCCTAGCTTTTCGGGTATTAAACTTCTGGGTCCGTTTTGAGGCCCTAAACATCGTTTTTTGGGCCCTCGATAGTCACACTATCGGCTTTATCCATAGTGTGATGAAAAAATATGTAGGCATCAGATAGTTATTTCCAGCGAGCTATCATGTGCCTAAAATGGAGATCACATGCAAGAGTTACGACCCCAAGAAATTGGTGTACCAACTTACCCCATCAGGGCCCACATGAATTTTGGTGCTTCATCTCCTAGGGTTAGGTTTTTGGATGTTTAGGGTTTTCTCAGTTATTCTTTATGTTAAAAAGGCATTTGGAGCCTCATTGTAACTAGATTTTGGCGAATGAGCATAGTCAACACATGATCTCTTCTCAGAGATATGCTAGCACGATTTTAGCTAGCTTGTGTGCTTTTGCATTTTACAGTCTTTTATATTTAAGACAATCATCAATAGAATCTAAGCTTTACTGTATTACTATGTTCCTTGCCTATGTTTGTGTAATTATTTTTTGTTTCTCTATTATATCTCTACCTTCATATCATTCCTAAAATAATTTGGATTAGTGGTATCATAGCGGTATGTTCCTTGTCATCCTTAGTGCATGTCCCCGAAAAGGTCAGGGTATAGAGAGTTGGGTCTCGATCTTGTATCTCTTGAGGACAACCACTCTCGCATGCCCAAGATACCTTCCATGGCGGAAGAAAATAGGGATGATGGGACATATATCATTTCAAATTGTTTCTCGAGGAATCCCTCACACGACAGAGGAACAAGATGATGGATGATTTTTCCTAGATCCTTTGATAGATGTCGGAAATATTGTAGGCACCTTCAATCAACAATCACTTCGGAGGTGTGACACCCTTCCAGGTACAAGTTAAATTTGATATTCCTTTATTTGAAGTCCATATAGATACTTACGCTTTGGAAAAATGGTTAAATCCACTAGAGTGTTATTTCTCCGTCCACAATTTTTCCAACCGTGAAAAGATCACCTTCGTGCTCCTTAATGCCCTTCCCCATGTTAGAGATTGGTGGGAGACTTACTGTGAGAAACATGTTGAGGATGAGTCTATAATTTTTGGGCTAGGGCCCACTTGGTTGTATTTTTTTGATTCCCTCAAGGAACAATATTACCTTGTTGGAAGTTATGATGACCAATACACGAGATGGAACACACTGCACCAAGAGAGGGGACAAACAGTGCCTAAGTTGACAAATTATTTCCATACCTTGCACACCAAGATGGCTATCAAATACTTCGAGAAACATATGGTCTCAAAATACCTAGGGGATATGAAAAGGTACATCCAAACCAAAATGGAGTTTTTGGACATATCATCATTCAGATTTTCTTATTGATATGCTATCAAAATCGAGTATAAATTCAAGGAACAAAATAAGCGGGAGTTCAGATCTACAAATCCACAACAACCAAATAATGGTAAGGGTGTCCCTAACTCCTAGGACAAAGGATAGAGAAAGGATTCCCAACCCCAGGATAACCATCCGAAGCTACCAAAAAATAAGGGTAATGGGAAGTTGAATAAGGAAATTGGAAAATGGTGTGAGTTCCAAAAACTCCCTTGGCACAATACTGATGAATGTCACTCCAAACAGTCGTTGTTGACTGAGATGAAATCCCCAAGATCAGATGTTGACTCAGACTCTAATTCATAGGTAGAAAATGGAATACATATCATTGATGAATAACCTGGTGACACCATCGCTACCACAAAAGTCTAGCCAGAGGAACAGGAGGAGATTGAAGAAGGGGATCGTCTTTTCCACTCATAGATGTAGGTGAAGGGAGCCCCAATCCATTTCATTGTTGATAGTGGTAGCTAGAAGAAATTAATCTTAGCATAGGTATTCAAGAGTTTGAACTTGACAACGATGCAGCATCCTCAAACATACACCATCGGTTGGCTCAGCCAGGGATGGGACATCCACGTCAGCCAACAATGTCGCTTGCACTACGACACCAAACCCTTCAAAGATGAGGTATTGTGTGATGTTTCCCCACTTGAAGTTTGTGTATGTTTTTCTAGGATCTCCATATATGTGGAAGCATCATGTTGTTTATGAATATACACCCCATAGTTTCATTATTACTTTGGGAGATCAACTCTACATGGTACCAGAGGCAGTTCTAAATACCACGGTCTCTTTGATCTTTGTGAAGCAGTGAAAAAAGGTGGTTTCTCAGACCGAGAGATTTTTCCTCTGTATGGTTTGATCAAAAGGTGAACATAAGGTCACTATAACTTCCAAAACCTTTGCATAGAGTATCTCTTTCCACCAACAACAACTGGACAGAATAGTCGAGGAGTACAAAGACATATTTTCCTCAGCTACTAGGGTTCCTATGCACTGTCAGGTAAAGCACTCAAATTGATCTGAAACCCAGTTCTCCTCTGCCTAACAACCCTGTATACAAGCATTCTATTATGGAGAATGAAGAAATAAAATTCCATATCCAAGAGCTAATTCTGAAGGGCCACATAAGAACAAGCTCCTAACCTTGCAGGAGCCTAATTGTTCTAGTACAGAAGAAGGGTGGGAGATGGAAACTTCATATTTATTATAGAGCCTTGAAAAAGATACCAGTTACAAATCGATACCCAATTCCCCAGATTGATTATCTTCTCTATAAGCTCAAGGGAGCCAAGTTTTTCAATAAGATTGATCTAAAGTTAGGTTACCACCAGGTGTCTATTGAGGAAACTGATGTGTGGAAGACAACCTTCAAGTCCAAAGAAGTCCTCTTTGAGTGGTTGGTCATGCATTTCATCTTGACTAATTCCCTGACCACATTCATGTGACCGATGGATGATATATTATTTCCATTCACAAAATCCTTTTTGGTTGTATATTTGGATGACATCCTCATCTTTAGAAACTTGGTAGGAACATTTGGAGCATATTCAACATGTATTGGGCACCCTGTGACAACACAAGTTATATGCCAATTTGGAGAATTGTTCCTTTGGCATGTAGAGAATCCAATATATGGGACACATCATGGATGAGCAGGGTGTACATGTGGATTCAGAAAAAGATCCAAGTCATCTGCGATTGGCCAACTCTGAAAAGAGTGACCGAGATCCACAGTATCTTGGGCCTTGCTAACTTCTACCGGTGGTTTGTGTTGGGTTCTCTCATATCTCTTGGGCCCTAAGCTAGGTGACCAAGGGTGGCGTGAAGGCCAAGTTTGTGTGGTCTACACCCCAAAAGAAAGCATTTGATGATCTAAAATCCTGCCTCTTCTCAACACCAATCCTCATTCTGCCAGACCTGTAATGACTATTTGAGATTGAGACAGATTCTTCATATTATGCTATCAATGCATTCCTCYCTCAACATGGGAATCTGGTATCCTATCACAATGAAACTCTATCTAATGATATTCGAAGATACCCCACCTATGAAAAAGAGATGTACTCCATTGTGCAGGCATGTCGACAGTGGAAACATTACATTTTGGGGAAGGAAACAATCATCCACAYTGATCACAGGCCTCTGCAATTCATKTAGACACAAGGAAAGTTACAAAATGACCACCATCAGAAGTGGTCCACGTACCTGTAGAAATTCCATTTGAATATAATGTGTAAGAAGGGTAGCACCAACCATGTCACAGATTACCTCAGTCTACCCCGGTGGCAGCACTAACAATAGTTATTAACTCTTGTGGACATGAGACATAGGGATGGACATAACTATAAAATAATGAATCTGACTTTGTTACTTCCTATCAGACATTGAGCGCAGGAAAAATAGTTCTTGACTTTCATCGCGGATGTATTATTATGTCGTTTGAGAAATCTTTGTGTTCCTTCAAGTGAGTGTGCAAAGATGATCTAGGAATCTCATTACAACCAAGAAGCAAGAAATTTTGGTGTAGAAAATATAGTGGCAGTACTGGAGAATCATTTTTATTGGCCTAATCTTCGACAAGATGTTCGCAAGTACATCAGATTCTGCATTGCCTACACCATTGACACGCCCTCCATTAATAAAAAAGGTCTATACACCCCTCTTCCTACTCCGAATAGGCATTGAAAGTCCATCTCCATGGAATACATGTCTGGTATGGCTTCAACCAAGCATGGGAATGATTGTGTCTTCATGGTCGTTGATATATTCTCTAAGATGGCAATTTTGGCACCCTGCAAGAAGAGCATCATAGTGGAGGCCACCACCAAGATCTTCTTAAAACATGTTTGGGTTAATTTTGGACTACCACAAACTATTATCTCTGATCGAGACAATAGGTTCTTGAGCACCTTTTGTTCCAACCTATGGTTGATAATGGACACCAAGCTGACCAAATCAACTACCTTCCACCCACAGACTGATGGACAAACAGAGGTAGTAAACAAGATGATTTTCCATATCTTGTGAATGTATAATTCTAAACATCCACACACATGGGATGAAATCCTTCCTTATGTTCAACATAGCTACAATAGATCCCTCCATAGCTCTATTGGCCAAAACCATTTTCAGGTATGCTTGGGGTTCCAACCATTGCCCCCCATTGACGTAGATCTACCCATTGCAGCCACATAGGAATATTCCTCCCATGCTCAGACATAGGTTGATTGGGCAGCCAAATTTGTTGATCGTATCCAACACATCCAACAACAAGTTCATGATATTGTGTAGAAAGCTAATGCTAAGTACAAGCAATGCCATGATCAACATCGAGTACCACATAAATTTCAAGTGAGAGATAAGGTCTGGTTGAATTTGAAGAAAGTGAGCCTCACAGGACCCCATCGAAATTTCCACACACTTTGATACGGGCCTTAAACCATCACCAAGGATGCACATGAGAATTATTTTGAATTAAGTACTATTCATTTCCTTGGCATGCACCTGGTATTTAATGTGGAACTACTCTAACCATATTTTCCACCTCTCCTAGACACTTAGGATGTGGCCGAGCAGTTGGCCCCTACAGAAATTAATCCTTCCTGCATAGACCATGCATACTTTTATTAGATCATGGAAACCAAGACAAAGGGAACCCACCAATATTAGACTATCAAAATCTATCAGGTTGTCAAAGTAGGGTAGTTTCTTCATTAGGGCAAGTGGCTCACCAGGAGTCAGGTTCAACAAAACTTTCCTCATCTGATGCAAGAAATTGATACAATGGAGACCATTGATTCCTAATGGGGGAGGAATGATCTAGGTGGATATTGGTGGCCACCCACCTATTCCTCTAGCTCAAATACCAATTTCCATTTTGGCAGTTTTTTCTTAGCTTTTCAGGTACTAAACTTCCAGGGTCGTTTTGAAGCTCTAAACAACAATTTTTGGGCCCACCATAGTCACATTGTAGGCTTTATCCAAAGTTTGATAGAAACATGTGTATTCCTCAGATATTTCTTTCCAATGAGCTATTGTTCACCTAAAACGAAGATCGTATGCAAAAGTTACGACCTGGGGAAGTTGATGTACCAACTTACCCCATCGGGGCCCACATGACTTTTGGCACTTCATCTCCTAAGGTTAGGTTTTTGTATGTTTAGGGTTTTCTAATTTATGCTTTATGTTAAAATTCCTTTAGAGCCTCATTCTAACCAGCTTCTAGCGAATGAGCATAGCTGACACATCTCTTCTCGAAGATAAGCTACCACCATTCTAACTAGCTTGTGTGTTTTTGCATTTTACAGTCTTTTGTATTTCAAACAGTCATTAATATAATCTGACCTTTACTGTATTACTTTGTTCCTTGCCATATATTTGTGTAATTATTTGTTACATCTCTATTATATCTCTACATTCATATATTTCCTAAAATAATCTGGATCAGTGGTATTAGAGAGGTTGACTCCTTCTCGTCCTTAGTGCCCATCCCCGACGAGGTCAGGGTATAGAGATTTAGGTCTCAAGCTTGTATCTCTTGAGGAAAATTGCTCTCACATGCCCAAGAGACCTTCCACAATGTAATAAAAGAGGGATGATGTGACAAGAGATCCTTTCAAATTGTTTCTCGAGGAATCCCTCGCACGACAGAGGAACAAGATGATGGATAATTTCGCCCAGATCCTTTGACGGATGCTGACAAGAATGGAGGAACCTTCAACCAAAAATCACTTCAGAGGTGTGACACCCTTCAATATACAAGTTAAATTTGATATTCCTTTATTTGAAGGCTAGATAGATGTCGATGCTTTGGAAAAAATGGTTAAATTTGCTAGAGGGTTATTTCTTTGTCCACAATTTTTCCAAGAGTGAAAATATCACCTTCATGCTCTTTAAGGCCCTTCCCCATGTCATAGATCAGTGGGAAAATTATTATGAGAAACATGTTGAGGATAAGTCTATAATTTTTGGGCCAAGGTCCACTTGGGTGGCTTTTTTTTATGCCCTCAAGGAATAATATTACCCTGTTGGAAGTTATGATGACCAGTACAAGAGATGGACCACACTGCACCAAAATAGGGGAAAAATGGTGTCGGAGTTCACAAATACTTTCCATACCTTGCACACCAAGTTGCGTATCAAATAATATGAGAAAATTTGGTCCTAAAATACCGTAGGTCTCTCAACATGTACATCCAAACCGAAATGGATTTTTTGGACATCTCATCACCGGGAGCCACTTACCGATATGCTATCAAAATTGAACAGAAATTCAAGCAGCAGTACAAGTAGGAGTTGGGGTATGAAAATTCACAACATCCAAAGTATGGTAAGGGTGGCCCTAACTCCCATACCAAAGGACAGAGAAAGGATGGAAAACCCCAGGATAACCATCCCAAGCCACCAACAAAGAAGGCTAATGGGAAGTCAAAGAAGGACATTGGAAAATGGTGCAAGTTCCACAAAATCCCTTTGTACAATACTGATGAATGTCACTCCAAATAGTTGTTATTGGCTAACATGAAAGACCCAGGGTCAAATTTTGATTCATACTCTGATTTAGAGGCAGAAAAGGGAATATTGATCATTGATGTAGAACTTGGTGTCACCATTGCAACCATAAAAGTCCAACCAAAAGAATCGCGGGAGGAGCCTGAAGAATGAGAGCATATTTTCCAATCACAGATGTGGGTGAAGGGAGCCCCAATCCATTTCATTTTTGATAGTGGTATCCAGAAGAGATTTATCTTAATAGAGTTCTTCAAGAGTTTCAACTTGACAATGATGAAACATTCTCAACCATACACCATTGGTTGGCTCAACCAAGGATGAGACATCTGTGTTAGCCAACAATGTCGCCTACACTACGACATAAAACCCTTCAAAGATGAGGTATTGTGTGATGTTTACCCACTTGAAGTTTGTGATGTTTTTCTAGGATGACCATTTATGTGGAAGCGTCATGTTGTTTATGAATCTAGGCCTTGTAGTGTCATTATTACTTTGGGAGATCAACTCTATAGGGTACCGAAGGTAGTCCCAAATACTACGGTTTCTTTGATCTCTGTGAAGCAGTGTAGAAAGTTGGTTTCTCAGATCAAGATATTTGTCCTCTGTTGATATGAAGGTGAACGAAAGGTCACTTCAACTACCAAAAAATTTGGATAGAGTCTCTCTGCCCAACAACAAAAGATGGACGGAATAGTCGAGGAGTATAAGGACATATTCGCCTCACCAACATGGGTTCTTGTGCATTGTTAGGTAAAGTACTCAATTGATTTGAAACTCTGTGATCCTCTACCTAATGTCCACGTATACAGGCGTTCTCTTCTGGAGAATGAAGAAATCAAACGCTTGATCCAAGAGATAATTCTGAAGGGCCACATTAGACCAATCTCCTCACCTTGCGGGAGCCCAATTTTTCTAGTACAGAAGAAGGATGGGACATGGTGACTTTGTATTGATTACAGATCCATAAAAAATATCACAGTCAAGAACCGATACCCAATTCCCTAGATTGATGATCTTCTCAATCAACTCAAGGGAGCCAAGTTTTTCAGTAAGATTGATCTGAAGTTACGTTACCACCAAGTGTCGATTGAGAAAACTCATGTGTGGAAGACAACCTTCAAGTCCAAAGAAGGCATCTTTGAGTGGTTTTCCATAAATTTTGGCTCGACTAATGCCCCAACCACATTCATGCAGACGATGGATGTTATATTACAACCATTCAAAATCTCCTTTGTGGTTGTATATTTGGATGACATCCTCATTTTCAACAAATATTGGGAGGAACATTTGGAGCATATTTAGCAGGTATTGGGCACCCTGTGAGACCACAAGTTATATTCCAATTTGGAGAAGTGTTCCTTCAACATGCAGAGAATCCAATATTTTGGATACATAATGGATGTGAAGGGTGCACATGTGGATCTATCCAATATCCAAGTCATCTATGATTGTCTGACCCTGAAAACAATGATTGAGCTTTGAAACTTCTTGGGCCTTGCTAATTTTCTACTGACGGTTTGTGTTGGGGTTATCTCATATCACTTGGGCCCTAAGATAGGTGAAAAAGGGTGTTGCAAAGGCCAAGTTTGTGTGGTATGTTCCCCAACATAACTAATTCGAGGATCTAAAATCCCACCTCTGCTTAGAACTAGTCTTCATTATACCAGACCTGCAACAACCATTTGAGATTGAGACAGATGCTTTAGATTATGATATCGGTGGAGTCCTCAATGAGAATGGGCATTTGGTATCATATCACAGTGAAACTCTACTTGATGTTGTTAGAAGATTCTACAGCTATGACAAAGATATGTACTCCATTGTGCAGGCATATCTATAGTGAAAGCATTACATTCTAGGGAAGGAAATGATCATCCACGTTGATCACAGGCCTATACAATTCATGCAGACACAAGGAAAGTTACAAAATGATTACCATCAAATGTGTTCCATGTACCTGCAAGAATTCCACTTGAATATCAAGTACAAGAAGGGTAACACCAACCATGTTGTGAATTTCCTTAGTCGACCCCCGGTGGCAACGCTAACCATAGTTCTTAATTCATGTGGACATGAGACATATGGATGGCCACAATTATACGATGATGACTCCGAATTTTCTATTTCCTATCAAACATTGAGCACATGCAAAACAATCCCCAACTTTCATCTCCAGGATGGATTATTATGCCATGTGAGCGATCTTTGTGTTTCTTCAAGTGAGCATGCAAAGATGATATGAGAAGCTCATTACAATAGGGCAGCAGGACATTTTGGTGTAGAAAATATATTTTCATTACTGTAGAAGCATTTTTTTTGGTCGAAGCTTAGACAAGATGTTTTCAAGTACATTAGATCCCGCACCACCTGCGCCATATCCAAGCTCGCAATCAAGAAACAAAGGCTATACATCCCTCTTCCTACTCGAGATAGGCCTTGAGAGTCCATATCCATGGACTACATGTCTAGTATGCCTTCAACCAACATGGGAATGACTGTGTCTTCGTGGTCATTGATCGACTCTCTAAGATGGAAATTTTGGCACCCTGCAAGAAGAGTATCACAGCTGAGGCCACCGCTAAGCTCTTCTTTACACATGTTTGGGTTCATTTTGGGATACCACCAACTATTATCTCTGATCACAATGGTAGGTTCCTGATCACCTTTTGGTCTAGCCTATGGTCGATGATGGACACCGAGCTGACCAAATCGACTGCCTTCCACCCATAGACTGATGGAAAAACAAAGGTAGTCAACATGATGATTGCCCATATCTTGCGAATGTATAATTACAAACATCTAAGCACATGGGATGAAATCTTTCCTTATGTTCAACATAGCTACAACATATCCATCCACATCTCTATTGGCCACAACCCTTTTCAGGTGTGCTTGGGGCTCCAACCATTGGCCCCATTGACGTAGCTCTACCCATTCCAGTCACATAGGAAGAGTCCTCCCATGCTCAGACTGAGGATGACTAGGAAACCAAATTTTTTGAGTGCATCCAACAAAAATTTCATGATATTTTGCAGAAATCCAATGCCAAGTACAAGCAGCGCCACGATCAAAATCGAGTACCCCACAAATTTTAGGTGGGGGATAAGTTATGGTTGCATTTTCAGAAAGATTGCCTCATAGGACCCCATTGAAAGATGAAACCACTATGATATGGGCCTTAAACCATCACCAAGTTTGTGGGTGAGAATTATTTTGACTTAAGTATTCCTCATTTCCTTGTCCTACACCCAGTATTTAATGTGGAATTGCTCTGACCATATTTTCCACCTCTCCTGGACACTTCGGATGTGTCTAATCAATTGCCCCCTAGAGAACTCAATCCTTCCTCCATTGAACAAGTGAAAATTGATTAGATCATGGAAACCAAGAAAAATGACGCCTGCCAACAGACTATCAAACTCTAACGGGTTGTCAAAGCAGGGCAGTTTCTTCATCAGGGCAAGTGGCTCACCAGGATTCAGGTTCAACATAAGTTTCCTCATTTGATGCAGGCACTTGATGCAATGAATACCATTGATTTATAATGGGGGAGGAATGAGCCAGGCAGATATTGGTGGCCATGCACCTATTCCACTGGCTCAAAGACCAATTTCCATTTTGGCATTTTTTTCCTATCTTTTCGGGTCCTAAACTTTAAGAGTCGTTTTGAGGCTCTAACAATGTTTTTTTAGCCTGCCACAGTCACCTTGTAGGATTTATCAAGAGTGTGATGGTAACATGTGTATTCCTAGGATGTTTCTTTCCAACGAGATATCATGCGCCTAAAACAATTATCGTACCCCAGGAAGTTGATGTACCAACTTACCCCATCGGGGCCCACATGAATTTTGGCACTTCATCTCCTAGGGTTAGGTTTTTGGATGTTTAGGGTTTTCTCATTTATTCTTTATGTTAAAAATGTCTTTGAAGCCTCATTGTAACCATCTTCTGGCAAATGAGAATAGCCGAAACATCTCTTCTCAGAGATAAGCTACCACCAATCTAGCTAGCTTGTGTGCTTTTTCATTTTACAGTCTTTTGTATTTCAGACAATCATTAATAGAATTTGAAATTTACTGTATTACTATGTTCCTTGCCATATCTCTGTGTAATTCTTTTTTATATCTATGTTATATCTTTTCCTTTATATCGTTCCTAAAACAATCTAGATCAAGTGATGTTAACAATAATAAATATCGAAAATAAGAGGATTCAAAGCGAAAAATAGGAAATATCATTTCTGTGAACATTGGAACTCAAGAAACTACAAAGATTCTAAAAATAGGAGCCCAATGTTCTAAAGAAGAAAAGAATAAATTCATGGATTTAATCCATGAATTTATAGATGCGTTTTCCTGGTCTTATGAGGATATTCATGGTTTTGATCCTAATGTGATCCAACATTCTATTTTGATTAAGGAAAAAGATAAACACGTTAGGAAGAAACAAAGACCCATTAATCTTGCGCTTGAAGATACAATTAGAAAAGAAGTGGAAAAGTTAATAAATTCTCACATGATATTTCCAATTAAATATTCTGAGTGGGTATCCAGTCTGGTCCCCATATGAAAAAATATAGGTGAGATTAGATTATGCGTCGATTTTCATTCACTAAATAGAGCTAGTGTGAAATATAAGTTTCCTCTTCCCAATATGGAAATGATTTTGCACCAAGTTTCACAATAAAAAATGATGTCCTTACTTGACAAATTTTTCTGGTTATAATCAAATTAGAGTTAAAAGAACTGATAAGTATAAAACCACATTCACAACTCGATGGAGCACCTTTACCTATGAATGAATTCCTTTTGTCTTATCTAATGCAAGTGATACTTTTCATAGAGATGTGCAAATAAATTTCAATGATATTATCGCCAAAATAATTCAGATTTATCTTGATGATTTAACTATATATTATAAAACTTGATCAGATCATTTTGATCATCTTAAGAAAATATTTTTATGCTTCTGAAAATTTGGCATATTATTAAATCCTTCGAAATCCATTTTAGGTGTCACTCAAGGTAAGCTTCTCGGTCACATCATTTCGGACTCAGGGATCAACATTGATTCTGAGAGGGTTAGCGTAATCTTGAATATTCTAGCCCCTACATCTAAAAAGAAAATACAACATTTTATGGGAAGAATTAATTTCATTAGAAGATTTTTTCCTAATTTCGTTGTAATGGTTAAGCCTATTCATAACATGTTGAAACATGAGCAATATTTTTCTTGGACAGGTGATGTTGAAAACACTTTTGTAGGAATAAAAAAATCAATCAGTTCTGCTCCATTTTTTGTGAAATTGGATTTTGAAAAAGACTTCATTATCTATACGAATGCAATAGAAGAAACAATTTCTGCTATTCTTTTACAAAATGATGATCAAAATAATGAACAACCTATAGCTTACATGATTCATAGTGTATATGATGATGAAATCAAGTAATCTCTTATTGAAAAACACATGTTTTCTCTTGTTAAGGATATAGAGAAATTTCGCCATTTTATTCTTGGAAAACACACACGGGTAAAAGTCCTTTTGCCTGTTGTCAAGTTTTTACTTTCATAGACTCATCTTTCAGGTAAACTTGCACATTGGCTTGTGAAAATTCAAGAACAAAATTTAACAATCACAACATAAAAAATGATTAAGGGACGTGACTAATCACTTCACTTGGCTCAACATCCTAAACCAAGTGATTCTTCTGAAAGTGATGAAAATGATTTATCAACACTATTTTATATTGAAAATTAGAATCTTGATCTTGTTGAGCATCCCTAGTATACGGATCTTGTCTATTATTTACAATTTCAAAAGTGCCCTGACTACTTGGAACATCATCAATGCATGAGGCTGCGTTTAGAAGCCTCCAAATATATGATTTTTGAAAATTATGTATTTCGAAGGTCTTCTGATGGGTTACTATTACAATCTGTAGATGATTTTACAGCCCATAAATCTTAAAATAAATACACATATCAACATATTCTAACATTCATATAGGTGGTCATTTTGCAGCAAAATCCATTGCCTTCAAAATCTTGAGAACAATATATTACTATCCTTTCATTTTTAGAGATTCTTTCAAATTTACAAGGGCTTCTGATAAGTGTCAAAACTTTGTTGGTAAAGAACAATTTCCTGCCATGCCTTTGTAACCCATTCTTCCTGATTTTCTTTTTTCTAAATGGGGTTTATATTTCATTGGTCCTATCAATCCTCCATTTTTTGCATGACATATTTTCACACTGATAATGATATATTAATTTACTAAATGGACTGAATATGTACCTCTTAAACATCTACAAGATGAGAAGGTCATCTCTTTCCTGGAATCTAATATATTTTCTTGCTTTGGTCTTCCCCTTGAAATAATTTCATATATTGGTCCAACATTCATTTCTTCCAAGTTCAATCAGTTTATTAGTAAATTTGGTGTGAAACATTTCACTTCTTCTACTTATTATCTTTAAGGAAATGGGCTATATGAGTCCACTAATAAGAATTTGATCAAAATCTTGAAGAAGATCATATATGATAAACCTCATCAGTGGCACACACTTCTCATGTATTCACTCTAGGCAGATCGAACCACCACTAAATCTAGCACTAGCCATACTCCATTCAATTGTTATACGGTCAAGAAGTTATTATGCATGTAGAACTTGAACTCACCTCATTTCGATTAGCATTGCAGGTTGAATAATTGAACACATCATATATTTCTCAAAGGATAAATGCTTTTCTTTCCTTGGAAGAACAAATAAATTATGCTTTAGAAAATCTCAGGAAAAGGCAACAAACAATTAAAAAGTTCTTTGACAAAAAGGCTAAATATGTTTTTTTTGAGGTTGATGAGAAGATGCTCCTTTGAGATTCTACTGACGCTGAAAAGGGAAAGCACTCAAAATTTCAGAAGCTTTGACTAGGTCCATACAAAATCGCCTCTATCATAGGTAACAATTCATATTTTATAAAAGACATGGAAGAGTGATTGTTTTCATAGACAACAAATGGTTCACATTGGAAGCATTATGTTGAGCCAAACTAATTTGATTGATCATTCTTAATGCTTCTTGTATATAGTTTCTTGGTTTTGTTTATTTCCTTTCTTGTCTGAATAGTTAATTTCTTTTTAAATTTTATTAGTTTAATTTTTTGTTTTCTTTGATATTTTATTGGGACAATTCAGTTTATTTAAAGTCATTTGCTTTTCCATCTTAACTGCATTTTTTGTTGATTTTCTTTGAAGTCCATAAGAATAGAAAGAAACATATGATATTCTTGGGATCCGTAGCACTAATTATGTGGTAGTTTCCATACCTACAGGTTCTTGATGATACTTGATGTACACAGTTGTTACCATCTTCTTCTTTTTTTTCTTCCCTCCATACAATTTCTTTTGCAAGAGTATATCAGAGGAGGTTGACAATTTTTGCAAAAAGTGATATTTTCAAACCAAATATTCTTTAGTTCTAGCCAATTTAAAATTTCCTACCTTGTCGAGTCACAGGATGTTGACTCGCAAACTCACCAAATATCTAGAAGCCTGCAAATAGTTGCAAGAAATGACTTAAAATTTGTATTTATCATTGATATATAAATATTTAACTATAGGTGGGACCCCCTAGGGAGAAAGAACGTATGTTTATTTTCATTATTCCCAGGATAAAGGTTTCTTCATTGGTTTGATTGTGAGTTTTATCGCACTAAAGGAATGGTTATGCTCATAAAACTCCAAAGAATCCTCCATCTTACACACATTATGTTAATAAATGCTATGAGAATGTCACAAAAGGTTATGGAGAAACTAAAACATTCTTTTGCTTACAAATGATATGTCCCAACAAGGATTTTTCGTAGAATTGGTCTTTGGTTAAATGGTATATTAAAAGGAAAGCAAGTTCACTATGCAAGTTTTATTTTATGCATGGTATAGTTTTATAATCCATCATATATGAAAACCTTTTATGTTGTCCAAATAATATCGCATTCATATGGTAAATGTTGGTCCTATATCATAATGGTGGCACATTGAGTTTATAAAACTTGGAATTACTTTTTAACACATTACATATGGTTTATTATATAAGCTCATGATGATATTGTGTAATGGTGTCACTACTTGGGATTTGTTTTGATCATTTGTATGTAAATACCCATTGCATTGATCGATCATATTGAATGTGGGACCAAGGTTGGTGAAATTCGGTCGTCATTCGGGTTGGCATTGAGTTATTGATTGATGAAATGGATATACACCACGTGATACTTGCATACTTGGGATGGTTATATGACATGTGATTGGTGGTTGTTATTAGTGGAAATATGATTTGTATTGGAAAGTTAATTTTGGGGAATGTGATGCCCCATGAATTCAATGCATGGGACACAAACATTCAGTTGAGTTTGTCACCCTCAAAATGTTTGTAATTTCATTTTGTCATTTGAGTTTTGAGAGCTCTGAAAGACAATGTTGTTTCGAGGTTTGGTCATGGTTGTTTCAGGAAACTGTAATTCTTGTTTTTTGGAACGCTAAGAAAGGTATGCTTATATATCCCATACCCATCAAATGCATGTTTATTTTTTGCAGTAATAGTTTGGAATATATCTTTATTTGATGGGTGATGAGTATGTTTGTTATTTTTTTCCTTCCTCCTGAGCTCATTTTTATTGTTCCAAAATAATTTTTTCCTTGTTTTATCGAGCTTGACAATGACTCATTTGAAAAATGATATTCCTCGGTCTTGACTCTGTGGGTTTTTTGTATATACCTTTTTTTGGTTAGTCCAACCTCCTTTCAATTTCTTTTATACATGTTTTCACTCATTTAGTTTTCGAAACCATGAGAAAAAATGGAGATAGACTTGAAGGCTTTTCCTTCCTCTCTACATATATATGTGAAAAGGGTTTTGAACCCAAGTCTCCAAAACCCTCCAATTGTGCATTGCAAGTGTTCTTGAACTTCATCATTTCATGGGTTTTGTTCATATTTGTAAACCCTACTGCTATTATATCACTCTAAATATTGGGAAATAATTGGTTGTATCATTTCACATTGAACTTTATATCTTATTTTGGTTCTGGGCACGATCAAAAAGTGCCTTGTATCGAGCTTAACTAGAGAAAGCTTATGTGTATTCTCTAACTAGTATTTCATTCATATTTTACAAAGAAATAGTCAGTTCTTGATTCGTTGAACAAATTCATATACCAAGCTTAATACACTTTTATACTCATGTCATTCTACAACTCTGCTCGACCCTACAATATTAATGGTATCCCTCGATGTTAGTTGGTTTTCTTTTGGATTCTAAAACCCTATCACAGGAGTTTGAAAAACCCTTTCTCATGTCATTTTCCTCTAAGCTTTTTTTAAATCATGTATAAAAGGAACCTCCTTTTGAACTCAAACCGATGGAAATTAGAAATACTTTGTTCTGGCCGATATCTCAATTTCTTACATTGGAAAGTTGTTAGGTTTATGGTCGATTTGATGTCAAGAAAATTCTAAAGAGTGATATGTGACCCGGTTTCAAATCTACAAGGGTTTGATAAATACGATTGACATGGGTATGAATTATTTTAAGACTTTTGCACCAGGGTTGGATCAAAAGATAAGAGTTCAATTTATTTTTCTTTTTATGGCTTATCTGGAAATTATAGAAGAGGAATTGGTACATTATTCCATTAATCTTTTGGATGGTGGTATTTGTTTTTATTGACAAAATAAATGGTTGTTGTGAAATAATTGATGATTATTGAAGACATCATGCAAATTTTATATTGTCTATACATGCAGATTTGGTTAGTTTAGGCATGAAATTTTAAATAAAAAGGAAGATATCTCAGATTATTTTTAATTTTGAAGTGTTTCTATTTTATACACACAGAAATAATTCCCCTCATATTCTCATTTTACATTCATTATTTCCTAAATCCCATATACATATCATTTTTCTTCCCCTGTTGTATGAAATGAGAGATGCTTTCTCTATTGGTTTGATATATATATATATATATATATTTGACAACTGAAATATATTTTGATGAATATAAGGATTATAATCAAGGGTATAATTTGAAGAGTTATATTCAGGGTGATCGCTTTAATAGAATTTGTTTGGCAAAGTCATGATTGGTTGTTCAAGGCCAATTCCTTCATACTCTCATTTTCCATAAGTTACTCCCAATTCCCAAATTCCATTTTCATTTTAGTTCAAATTTCTTCCCCCTGATACATAAGCAATTCATTGACAGTGAAATATTAACAGCGGTGGATTAAAGTTTGACATGACATGCATGAAGTGATTATTGGAAAACATTAGGAATTTTTAGTATGATTGATGGTGGATGTGTTATTGTTTTGAACATGTGTCATTATTCTCCTTGTCATCATTTCACTTTTCATACATTACAAGCCCCCTCATATTCTCAAATTACATTGGAATTCCCATGTTTTTAATTAATAACCATTTGAGCAAGGTATTAAAATAGTCCAAAGCAGAGGTGAAAGTTTGTCTTAAATTTATTCCTTTCTATCTATCCCTGGTTGTATGCATGCTATCAAGCCAGAGCTATTTCCAAACTATGTTTATGCAAATGGTATTTGATGTTTCACTTGCTATTATATCTGTACTCTGATTTATCCGTGCACTTTATATAGATGAGATTTTTTAGTAGAGGCAGTCATGGTAGAGGAAACATAGGTATATGAAGAAGGCCAAATGATTTTTGGCAAGGGGGAAACAAAAGAATTTACTTTTCCATTCACTTTGATGTTGATTCTGACGAGTTTAATCAACTCTTGCAGATTGGATTCCTAAATCTAGTTTGGTAAATATATTTTCAAAATCATCCTCCACCTGAAATACCACATTTACCTCCCCATCCTAGTATTTTTGGTATACCTGTGTAGCCACATGTATCCATACCACATGATATACCATCCAATGATGGTTGGGATGATGTTATAAATCATCCTCAAGTACAGACTCATGGATGGGCCACAATATCACTGTCATTACCACCCCCTCCACCTAAACGACCTGCCCAATATATCGAGTGAATTACTTATCATGCTCATTAAACCCAACCAGTAAAAAATCTAAAGTCCCAAGTCCAAGAACTAGATCCTAGCAAAGGAAAACTTCCTGCTCATTCTGTCAAGTTTGACCAATCTATCACGTCTTCTCACTCAGTCACTTATCACTCCCAACACCTAAAACTTGAGAACATATGTATCTATTTTGTATATATGCATATATAAGAATCAATAACAAAAGTTAAATCATCTATCCATGCAGATTCAGAGGTCCTCAAAGAAACCAAATCTCAGGGAAGTGAACAGAGACAAAATTCCTCACATAAGAAATATGATTTTTTATTTCATGGTATTATTTTGTGATGGTTTCACTGTTGGGATACACTTTATTTTATTTTGGGATAAACCTTATCATTTTTGGACAATAATATAGTTTGGAAAGATTTATGATTTATTGTTTTTGGATACCTTACAATGGTATTTTTTTTGGACAATAGATTGACATATTTATTTTTGATAAATATACTTGCATATATGTGGTATTTGGGAGTCACAAGTGTATGTTTGAGATATTTCATATGTCTATTGGTTGGGATAGATGTGGACAATTATGTTTGATGGCATAATCATTTTTGGAGGAACAAGGGAATAAAATTGAAAATTAAACAAAGAGTTGTTAGGGGGTCCACACCTATTAATTAATATATATTATACCATATCATTTATTATTAATATTTAATTATGAGTTTCCCCTACTTAACTAAAATCTATTAAAACAACTTAACTAAAAGTAGTTGAACTACTCAAACTAATTTTGGAGGAATAAAAGAAGAATTGAAGGGACAAGAAAAAGCGGGAGAGATAGAGACAAAAACTCTAATAAAGTTTTTTTCTTTCTCTAGAATGAGATTACAATACTACTTCATTCATTTTTGAAATACTTAAAGTATAAATACTTCTTGTTGATATTAAGGTATTACTGAAGGTGGTAACAAGGAGGACAAAAAGAAATTGATTGTTGACATGCTTTATAAGGTTTATCATATGTTTATGATAGTCTGTAAATTCTTATTGGATTTATGAATTGATTTTTAGTGCTAATTAGGAATTTTGTGCACAGTCAAGGCAGTGGAAAATTGTGGCTTGTTGATCTAATTAATATTTTTTAGTCTTGGTTTTACTTGGGAGGAATCATTCGTCTCTCTGATGATGTAACCTTTGACTTCTAAGTATTTTCTTAGTCCTTACCCATTTTGGGTATGAAAGAATGTATTTGGCAGTGTTCCAGAACCGAATGAATAAAATCACTTGATGGTTTTGAGGTCTCATTTTGGATTATATGCGTGATCTTATTTCAGATTTTTCTGTTTTCATGGTTGTTCATCAAACTGTTTATATTTCCCGATATAAATATTTTATTTTTCTTTATCATAAAAAAAAAAATTGATCTCAAGAAAATATGTCTTGAAGATTAATTGATAATTTTGCAAAAGGGATATAAACATAGGGTAACAATCCCGACTATCTTGTCTTAGCCTAGAAAGATTCGAAAATGTTGGTATTAGGATAGTCATTCCTTTTCATCAACATAGGGGAGGGGGAATGTAACATCCCTACTATAATCCCATGTTTAATTAATGCATAATTTAGATATAATGTATGGTTGTATCCAAGGAATGTATATGTGAATTGTATTTCTGAATTTTAATAAATAAAATGTGATGCTAGTTGCTAGGAGAAATGGAAAATGATGGGGGTTGAGTAATCCACAAGAGAGAGAGAGGTTTACAAAGGGGTTTTTGGCCATGAATTTATTTTCCTAATCCTTTTTCTTGATTTTAATGCTTTGAGTGAACCTCTTGATTTTCGGTTGAGAGTGGAAGAGCCTAATAATTAAATATTTGTAAGAGGGTGGGTGTAATCAGTCATATTCCATAGTTATTGAGGACCGATCTAAAGTACAATCATCTTGGCGATGAGTGGAAATCAAGAAAACGGGAAAAAGGAAGAAATGTGTATGGGAATATGGGAGCAGTTTAGAGAGTCACGTTTGCATGCATGAAAGGAGGAGAACAAGAAGGATAAGTGTGTTGGAGCTAGAACATCAAGGAGAGGAGCGTTGGAGATGGAGCAGCAATGGAAGGAAAACTATGGAGCATTTTTGGAGTTGAAGACTAAAGAACCAGGTTTTTATTCTTGAAGAGTGAAATAATGTGTGATTTTCATTGCAACAACAAGCTGCAATTGTTTATTTTTCCCTAGTCATTTTTCTAGCAACAAGTTTCCCTTGAGATCCCAGTAAGAGATATTCTTGGTCACCTTTGCTAGAGACCCTATTAAAAATTATGAAACCCGGTGGAATGAGAGTAGTGAAGCAATAACATTAGGAATGGTACAACTCGATGTCCTAAGAGAAGTGAAGCGGTGCATTCCTTGTTTTGGGCAGGTGTGTGGAAGAGAGCTCGTGGAAATTAGGATAACTATAGGAAGAGTCAGTGGGTTGTGGGATTTTGTTGAGTTGTGAATGGGCAGTGAGAGGTGCCCTCTTTTTTGGATTCCTAGCCCCATATAAGGGGTGACATTTTTTTTATATTTAGAACAACATGTTTGTGGTTGGGTGGAACGTCTATCCCAAGAAGCTGGTTGCACAATTACTTTAAGAAGATAAGTGGTTCATATGTTTTTTGTGTTGCATTATGAGTTTTTATTATTTTTCTTTTACTCTTTGTATGAGAATGATTTATATTTTTTTGTGATGAGTTATTAGTTGCATTCATGTTTATTTCAACATGTTGTATTTGCATTTAAATTAAGGATAGAGGAAGGGTTAAATCTATGTGTATTTATGTAGTTGGTAAGCTACATGATTAGTTAGCAGGAAATTTTTATTTTATGTATAATTCCACAATTAATGGGCCTCAGTCGGGTTGGATAACATTACACAAAGTATAAATAAACCTAATAAAATTTAATACCAAGGGTGATACCAAGTTACCTCAAAGCCTTCAAGTGGTTGGTACCATGAGTTATACATAACCTCTACAACTCTTCAAGTACCCTACACCAAGAGTTAGACATAATGTTTACAACTCTTCAAATGTATGATACCAAGGGTTTCATGAAAACACATTCCATTCAAGCAATACCTACCATTATGTACAAAGGGTTCCATGTTTCTACTTTTTGTTCAAGTACTGCCTATCGGTATGTACCAAGGGTTTCATGTTCCCACATGCCCTTAAAATATCATTTTTAAATGATAGGAGATGGTGCCATGGTTGGGACTTAACTAACCCAACTCATTCACCACTAGTGAGAGACTAATGATCACTAAGGAGTAGGGATTGACAACATATTGTGTGTCTCTTAGTAAATCCTCGCAAGTGACTGAATCCACAACCTACCCTTATGACAACATGTAACCTCCAGGAAAAAAAATTAAAACATATGTTTCACAACCCATTACATGGTAGGGAAGATAGTAGGTGAGAAGTGAGAATAGAAAGCCTATACCCTCTATCCTTGATGGTACTCATGCCACATGTCATCATAAAACCCTTTTCCCATGTGTAAGCTTATTTATAAAATGTTTCCTTGTCTCTGCACATATCTAGAGATGACATATCAAATAGCGATGTACAAAGATCATGAATAAATAATAAAAAACATCATATACATGCCAATCATACATAATCTGACCCCATCCTAGGTCCACATATCTTGACTCAATCCGGAGTCAATATGCACCTATGGTTCTTACTATCTCACTTGACAAACCATCAATAACAACATATAATATAATAGAATTCATCACATGTTCATTTTCAATATTTACCATCACAAGAATATCAAAGAATATGTATGTATGTATGTATATATAGAATATGTATGTACACACACACACACACACACATGTATGTATGTATCTATATCTATATCTATATCTATATCTATATCTATATCTATATCTATATCTATATATATATATATATCTATATCTATATATATAAACACATCAAATTAGTTTAAAGGTTTAGACATAATGTTTACAACTCTTCAAGTGTATGATACCAAGGGTTTCATGAAAACACATTCCATTCAAGCAATACCTACCATTATGTACAAAGGGTTCCATGTTTCTACTTTTCGTTCAAGTACTGCCTATCGGTATGTACCAAGGGTTTCATGTTCCCACATGCCCTTAAAATATCATTTTTAAATGATAGGAGATGGTGCCATGGTTGGGACTTAACTAACCCAACTCATTCACCACTAGTGAGAGACTAATGATCACTAAGGAATAGGGATTGACAACATATCGTGTGTCTCTTAGTAAATCCTCGCAAGTGGCTGAATCCACAACCTACCCTTATGACAATATGTAACCTCCAGGAAAAAAAATTAAAACATATGTTTCACAACCCATTACATGGTAGGGAAGATAGTAGGTGAGAAGCGAGAATAGAAAACCTATACCTCCTATCCTTGATGGTACTCATGCCACATGTCATCATAAAACCCTTTTCCCATGTGTAAGCTTATTTATAAAATGTTTCCTTGTCTCTGCACATATCTAGAGATGACATATCAAATAGCGATGTCCAAAGATCACGAATAAATAATAAAAAACATCATATACATGCCAATCATACATAATCTGACCCCATCCTAGGTCCACATATCTTGACTCAATCTGGAGTCGATATGCACCTATGGTTCTTACTGTCTCACTTGACAACCCATCAATAAAGACATATAATATAATAGAATTCATCACATGTTCATTTTCAATATTTACCATCACAAGAATATCAAAGAATAAACCATAATATATATATATATATATATAAACACATCAAATTAGTTTAAAGGTTTAGATCACATCATCCATAAATGTATATGTCAACCAACCGAGTCATTCTTGTAACCAGAATGCCTTCAAATAATAACATCATATCATTGAAATGAAGTTAAATCAAAACATGGCACTATAAAAAACATCTAAAGTGGATGACCCACATGCATAATTTACATCTAGTAATCAAGCATAAGCATGTCACATTCATCTATGTCATTCATTGATTGATTTGGCGACTAATTCATGCATTGTTAATAATAATGAAAAGTTGTGGACATAAAACACTCAATTGGTAAAATCATTATGAATCCAATCCAATAATAACCTTCATACATACCATGTGGCTATAGATATTTATAAAATTGTTAAGGTGGGTTAACTTCCTAAACATACCAAGTATTTCACACTTGAACAACTACAATATAAGTTTCCTCACTTGTTGAATGACATTGATGAGCCCCATTATTGTCTTTTGTTGCTCATCTTTTTACATCTATTTTTTTTATATAATCACTATGAACAACCTCATGTACTTAAAAAAAATCCAAAACTCTTGCTTAATGGACAATTTTCATATTTATTAACATATGTTATTTAATTCAATGTGTTTAGATTAATTTCAAAAGGAACATACCATGGTATGTATTAGATGTTTGGGTTTATTACATTGATTGAAATGATATCCACTATCATTTTGAAACCAAGGTTATGATATAAATTTTAGTTTATTAATTGTGGGGATTGATTTCATGGTTTTTCACATCAAGAAGATGTTCGACTCCATTTAACCACTTCACCTCTAAAACATTGTAGAAGAAACATTGATTTAGCAATAAAGGGAGACAATTGTGGGATCATATCGATCTGCCAATTATCATGGATATTCCACTGGAATAGTTTGCTACAACATATCTTGTATTATATTGAAATATTTTTTTATGAAGGCTTATTTCCTTAGATCTGAAGTTTGTTAGCACTAGCTTATTTCTAAAATTTATGAAAATAATTGAAATATGAAAAAAAAATGAACACACCATGCACACAAATGACCACAAGATGTATCTCGGTAAACCAAAAACGTGAGAAAACTCAACTCAAAGGTGAGGCCTATGTTATGTTCTCTTGTATTCACTTAAGACAATGAAAATACAAAGAAACATGCACTCACTATGGAGTTGTCTTTGACATTGTGGCCTGAATGATTTATACAAAATCTTCTTCCTCCTTTGTCATGATATCAAATCCCACTCCTAGATGCTCTAATCAACTATGTAACAAGTACACTGCTAAATAATGGAACCCTTTCTCCTCCTAGTGATCTCATATTTCACATAACCTGATAGCCATACAGGGTTAGGGTTTGCATGTCTCAACCCTCAATTTGTTGTTAGGTTTTGGACCTTATATACTATTATTGAATTTCCACACATGGCTAGTCCCACATGTGTGAGCAATGGGGGTTGATGTGGAATCCACTTAGTACCATGGTGGTAAAAAAGGTAGGTCAACTTGTGGGAAGCATAAATTCCGCATAGAGCTTCAATTGAGGTAACTTTTGCATAGTTGGAAAGGTCTTGGTGTGTAGAATAGTTTCGAGGGGATATGAGCTATGCTCACAAAATTTTGACCCTAAAAACTCTTGTTTGATGCCTCAAAATGGATTTGGAAGGTTTTAGACCCTAAATCTCCAAACTGGGGCTTGCCACTAAAATGGCCCTTGCAAGCCAAATCCTCCAATTTTTCCACCCATAAAGCACCAAGATAGATGTAAAATTATACAATGATCCAATTTGGATCACATTTCAGCTCAAATTATGTGGATGATTAGATACATTGTCAATCCAAGAGATGACCATTAACTTATCTAGAGTTCGAATTCCAAATCTCATTTGCATCCTAGATCAGTTTTAGTAAGAGAAGTTAGCAATAAAACTCTAGAATCAGTTGTGCCTGAGTGAGAGTTAGTTTGGTAGACAACTTCCTAACATTTAATAATTTGATTGATAGAGTCATTGCGACTCTTCTAGTGAAGGATCCTTAGCACCTCACTATATATGGTTCATGATGGAAAAACTAGGGTCCCAATCAATTCTATTGTTGATGTTGTACATGTAGTTAAAAGTATTCAGTTGAGACAAAGTTTTAATATACATAATTTATACATCATTGTGAGTAAATATTTATTTTATATTTTGAGTTAGTGATTTGTTACATAGGTCATAGGACTCCCTTGAGTAGCCCCCCCTTAAGGGGAGTACAACACAAGAACTCTACTATTTCTTAGTTTAGTTTGATTCTATTTTTTCATAGTTCAGTTTGTCTACATGCTTGCTTGGTTCATTCTGTTTACATCCCTTATTAGTTAACATTGTTACACTTTTGATCAGTTTAGGTGCATGAAATATTGTTTGATTCATTTTATACCTTTCTTGATGGTATAGTTGTTGTTGGATCATGTTGTCATTGATGCCAATGGTTTGATTGATTGATGTCATTGATTTAGGTCAAGTGATTGATTGATGTCAAAGGATTGATTGATTGATGATTGATGTAATGTAATATGTATTGTCCTTGATGACAATGCATAGATGAAGATAGATCAATGAGTTGTCATTGATATGATGAAGATGGATCAATGAGTTGTCATTGATACATGATGCATAGTTGATGTATATGATGTAGTGGTGAATTGATGCAAAGATGAATCATTATTGTCTTATCATGATTGATAAGCTGCACAAATGGATGAAATCCAAAGTGGTCCCCTTATGGTGAAATCCCTCATGGGAAGACGCTTTGTGCATTGAGTTATCATAGAAGAATGGTTGGAGGACACATGCTTATATGTGGAATAATGAGATGAAGATCAATGAAGTTGTTGGTGAAACTATCCTAGATGGATAGTTCTTGTCATGCCATTTCCGGTGGTATGTGGAATGTCACATAAATCCTCACGGTTTGAGAGTTATGGCCTTATGAAGTTGGAGGACCCTCACATGTTGGCTTGAAGCCCCAAATGGTCAAAGAAGTCAAAGTGCCCTAAAAGAAGAAATCATTATTTAAATGATAAAGTAAAGTGACAAAGTCAAGATAGATTATTTAAATAATAAATTAAAGTGACAAAGTCAAGGTGGATTATTTAAATAATAAAGAGAAGTGACAAAATCAAGAAGGAATATTTAAATGATAAAATATTGGAGAACTTTCTATTTATGGAAAGTGGTTAGCCCTAAAAATAAGGAAAATAGGTTAAGTGACCTAGAAATGGGTTAAGTGACCTAGAGGATGAAAGTATAAATAAGATAGCTATGGACTCTTGCAAATAATCCTTTTTGTGGATCAATGGAGAGCTGCTTGTGAGAGTGTCTTGTGAGAGCATCTTTGGTGTGAATCTCTTGAGCATGTGTTGAAGATATATTCTGAGAGAGAGGAGATCGGGAGGATCTCATGGACGCATTGAAGTTTCAGCAATTCCAAGATCATGACGACGAAATTCTCGGAATTACAGAAAAACCCTATTTTATGAGGTGTACGCAAGTTGTTTGTGTATAGGGTGTGTATACACAAGTTGTTAGTGTACAGGGTGCATACAGTACGCGGGCTGTCTGTGTACATGGAGTGTACAATGGATAAAATCATGGAGATTTATGGTTGAGATGATGACAAGATGTTGAATACTGAAGTAGGTTCCAGATCTTCATTCTATGGGCTCAGATCTGTCACTGAGACACTGGTATGATTACATTATTGTCTTGATGGATAATATTGCTTGTTGTGTTGTGAATGCCTAGGGCATTCTTGGTATGGTTGTTATGATGTGGTTTATGTTGGTTGATGGAGTGAGAAGTACTCTTATGATTCAATACAGATATGATGGCTATAATATGTTGTTTTCTTATGCATGATTGAGTAGCATTCATATTGATTGGTTGTGGAGCATGAGTAAGCTATTGGAGAACTTGGATGTGTTGTGACTGGTTGGTGGTTAGTTTGGATAGTGAGAAACATAAGAGAATGATAAATTGGTTGCAAAGGATCTGTGTTGATCTTGAAGGATAAACCCTAATAGCTCAGAAGGTATACGCATGTTGTAGTATTGTTTGGGAGCGTATACATAGGTTGTAGTACTGCTTGGGTGCGTATACATGTGAGTTGTACTACTGGTAGGGCACATACATATGCGTCTTTCACTACCGACAGGTTGCATACCTGTTACAGATTGATATCTGTTGAGGATTGTTGCCTCGTCTCAGTTGGTGCTGAGGATGTAAGTTGAGTCTTGTATTATAGAGATGGTGCTCTTGTAGAGTTGTACTCTATTCAGTTGTTGCTGAAAAACCCCAAGGATTGTAGTCCATAATAAAAATAAAATTGTACATACATCTTGTGTTCTTTTTGTTCCTTGTGGTGATGACTTGTTGATGATATATTGTTGATATGTGTTCACATCTAACTGGTTATAAATGACAGCAGTGAGTAATGATTAAATGTTGAATGCTAACTAATGAGTTTTGTGAAAGAGGAAAGTTTTGGGAAAAACATCCCCACACTCATTCACCCCCCCTCTAAGAGTGGTAGGTGTGTCCAATAATTGGTATCAGAGCGGGCCTTCACTAAAATCCTTCACAAGATTGAAGGAGATCCATAGACACACAAATGGATGATGAAGCTCCAATCCTTGATGAGGAAAACTATTCTACTTGTAGAATAGAGATGAGAGTACATTTGAAAGAAATGGGAGCAACTATTTGGAAGGCAGCCATTGGTGGATCAGTTTCATTGAAGAACAAGTCAAAGTTTGCAGCTCAAAGGGAAGGACAAAAGAATGATGCATTGGCTCTCAAGACCATTCTTAGTGGACTCTCAAGCCCTATCAAAGAGAGCATGGGACAATTCACTTCCTCCAAGGATCTATGGCTAAAGCTAGACGAGACATATCAAAGCAAGAAGGAGAAGGAAGATATTGAAGATCACTCCATCAACATCATTAAAGGTAAAGAATCTCCAAAAATCCTTGATTGTATTATTTCTAAATGTGATCTTGAAAACATTTCAAGTGAATATAAAGAATCAAGTGATGATAGCACAAAGGAAGATCTTGAAGACATTTCAAATGAAGGCAAAGAATTATGTGTTGATGTTGGCAAAAAGGAAGATTGTGAGGACATTTTAAATGAAGGTAAAGAGCCCTCAAAAACCCTTGATTGCAATGATAATTATGAATTTTTATCTTCAAGTGAAGAAGAAGACCTAGAAACAGTTTGTGTAAAGTTTGATGGTAATTATCCCATGAAAAGAATAGAAGAAAATCTATTAAAACTTCAAAAGGAAGTTGAAGAGGTTTTATATAGATATAGAAGTGATCATTATTATATAGACTATAACTATCTTTCGGATAACACTAAGAAGTTTCTTAGGAGGAGTCTAAGTCACATCTTGAAATTAAAGGAAATGCTCAAGGAACAAGAAGAGAGCAATAAGACTCAATTAGAAGAAAAGGAAGAAGAGATCAAAAGACTAAAGAATGGAAAAGAAGATATAAATGTAAATGATGAGATTAGCAAAATTTTTGAAACCATTGTCCATCTCAAGACCCAAATTGAAGAAGCCAAAAGAATAGAGGAACTGTTGAAGAATCAAACAAATGAAAAAAAAGATTCATGTTGTAAGTTAGAAGCTGAAATTGTTGACCTTAGAAAGAAGGTAGAAAAGTCAAACAAATTCTTGAATAGCTCACAAATCTTGGATGAGATCTTGGAAATTCAAAGATCACCATGTGATAAATCAGGGCTTGGATACAAAGAAGAAGCTACACATGCTGAAGCAAATACCTCAAAGAAGCATGAGGTAAGTCCATCAAAGAAGGAAGACAATGTTTAAAAACAACCATCTACACAAGGCAAAGAAAATATCAAAAGAACAAAGCAAGGAAGACGTCAAGAAGCTATTCTTGGGACACCAAAGCGAAGGTATGAAAGTATTTTTCATGGGCATTGTTATTCATGCAATGGATATGGTCACAAATCTTTTCAATGTAGATCTTACGAAAGGATATATAATGGAAGATTTTATAACACCATGAGGTGTTGGAGATGTGATCAAGTAGGACACATTGTTGTTCACTGTAACACCATGAGATGCTACAGCTGTAGTGTATTTGGCCACAAATCCTAGGAGTGCTGGAACACAAGAAGGAATTCCATGATGAGGACTTCACATAGCATGGCTAGAAGAAGGAATGAAGTAAGGAAGGGAGACATCTTTGAAAAGATGGATGCTCAGAGCTCAAGTTCTGAGGAGCAGGTACATCTGTAGAAGTGGGTGAAGAAGACAGAGAAACCAAAACATAATGAAAGACTGAAGGGAAGTGAAAAAGTGTCATCTACTGAGGCATACACAGGCGACAATGGTATCAGTCGTGTACATACACAGGATGACCTTGTATAGGTCACGTACATACGTGAGATGTTGTGCAGTAGGCTACGTACATGTGGTAAAGCCTTGGGAAAAAGGAAATGCACAGGGGATGCCACTTGATGTGATGGTATAACTCTATGATGAAAGGTCTGACATCGTTTGTTGCAGTTTATGACACTGTTTTCTGCAGGTTTTCATGATTCTATATTGGATTTATGTAAGGTGATTATGTAAAATAAAATCTTGGGTGCATGGCACTAACCCATGAACATGGATTGATGCATTTTCTGTTGAAGAAAAATGTTAGTTATGACAGTGAATTTATGGCACCTTGGTTATGTGATATATCTTGATGATGTATTGGAAATCTTACTTGTTGGAAAGCTTGATTCATTTGGCATATGGGCTACACATTGGGACATGTCGTTGGTGATTTGATGAGATGATCATGGTGTACATCATTGATGATCTATAGTTGATGCATGATTGGTACGTTTCTAGTACATTGGTAGAGGGCACCTACTAGCAGGTTGATTGGTAGATGTTCCATGGAGGATTTGGCATACATGTATGGGATTCATCATTTTGTGGTATTGGTGCATGGTGGTGTACATGTTTTGGTACACTCATATATGGCATATGATTGATGATACTACACTATTGGTATTACTTGATTAGCACAACAATTGGTATTTGTTTATGATACTTGGTTCTGTTGGAGACATATCTTGAGTGATATGACACATTGTTTGGCATATTGGTGGATGCACATGGTTGATGTACATAGGCATTGTGCATGATGAGCACACATTTTGTACAGGATGTACTTGGTTGATATTTTGCTCATGATTCTTTATTTCATTGTTGACATATCTTTTGCTTCATGATGCTTGGTATGGCATGAGTTTAATGCATGAACCGGTCCAAGGATCGTTATATGGTAGCACATTTTTCATCTTGCAGAGATAGGGGGAAACATACCCTTAGGGGGAGTCATTCTTCTTCCCATGATTCTAGGAGGAGATAGTTATCAGATGCATACCTAGAAAAGAGACTTATATTTGAAGAAAGAACACAGAAGCATAATTCCAGGGGGAGAAATGGTCACAGGTGGAGTATATTTGATGTATATTTACCATTACATCAGAGTGATATCCCTTGTTCAAAAGAAGAGAGATTATTTAGAGGAATATCAAGGGCACTCAGACAGGGGGAGCAACCCCAAGAGGAGAATGGCCCTTTGCCATTGATGTCAAAGGGGGAGAGTTAATCACATTGATGTGATTGTTGTTTATTGATGGGGAGAGATAGTCACATTGACTATTGATGTACAACATGCCTTATCTACATGTTGACATCAATAATTGGTAATTGGTGTTGACATCAATGTTGGTATTTCCATCAATGCCAAAGGGGGAGATTTTTGGATCATGTTGTCATTGATGCCAATGGTTTGATTGATTGATGTCATTGATTGATTTCAAGTGATTGATTGATGTCAAAGGATTGATTGATTGATGATTGATGTAATGTAATATGTATTTTCCTTGATGAGAATTCATAGATGAAGATATATCGATGAGTTGTCATTGATATGATGAAGATGGATCAATGAGTTTTCATTGATACATGATGCATAGTTGATGTATATGATGCAGTGGTGAATTGATGAAAAGATGAATCATTATTGTCTTATCATGATTGATAAGGTGAAAAAATGGATGAACTCCAAAGTGGTCCCCTTATGGTGAAATCCATCACGGGAATATGCTTTGCGGATTGATTTATCCTAGAAGAATGGTTGGAGGACCCATGCTTATATGTGGAATAATGAGATGAAGATTAATGAATTTGTTGGTGAAACTATCCTAGATGGATAGTTCTTGTCATGCCATTTCCAGTGGTATGTGTAATGTCACATAAATCCTCATGGTTTGAGAGTTATGGCCTTATGAAGTTGGAGGACCCTCACATGTTGGCTTGAATCCCCAAATGGTCAAAGAAGTCAAAGTTCCCTAAAATAAGAAATCATTATTTAAATGATAAAGTAAAGTGACAAAGTCAAGATGGATTATTTAAATAATAAAGTAAAGTGACAAAGTCAAGGTGGATTATTTAAATAATAAATAGAAGTGACAAAACCAAGAAGGAATATTTAAATGATAAAGTATTGGAGAATTTTCTATTTATGGAAAGTGGTTAACCCTAAAAATAAGGAAAATAGGTTAAGTGACCTAGAAATGGGTTAATTGACCTAGAGGATGAAAGTATAAATAACATAGCTATGGACTCTTGCAAATCATCCTTTTTGTGGATCAATGGAGAGCTTCTTGTGAGAGGATCTTTGGTGTGAATCTATTGAGCATGTGTTGAAGATCTATTTTGAGAGAGAGGAGATCAGGAAGATCTCATGGATGCATTGAAGTTTCGGCAAGTCTGAGATCATGACGAYGAAATTMTTGGAATTATAGAAAAACCCTATTTTCTGAGGTGTACACAAGCTATMTGTTTATAGGGTGCGTATACGCAATTTTTTAGTGTACAAGGTGTGTACAGTACGCGGGATGTCTGTGTACAAGGAGTGTACAGTGGATAAAATCATGGAGATTTGTGGTTGAGCTGATGRCAAGTTGTTGAAGACTGAAGCAGGTTCCAGATATTCATTCTATGGGTTCAAATTTGTCACTGGGACACTGATATGATTACATTATTGTCTTGATGGATAGTATTTCTTGTTGTGTTGTGGATGCCTAGGGAATTATTGGTATGGTTGCTATGATATGGTTTATGTTGGTTGATGGAGTGAGCAACACTCTTATGATTCAGTGTTGATATGATGGCTATAGTATGTTGATTTCTTATGCATGATCGAGTAGCATTCATATTGATAGTTTGTGGAGCATGAGTGAGCTATTGGAGAACTTGGATGTGTTGTGACTGGCTAGTGGTCAGTTTGGATAGTGAGAAATAGAAGAGAATGATAAATTGGTTGCAGAGGATCTGAGTTAATCTTGAAGGATAAACCTTAATAGTTCAGAAGGTATATGCATGTTGTAGTACTTTTTGGGAGCATATACGCAGGCTGTAGCACTTCTTGGGCATGTATACACGCGGGTTGTACTGCTGGTAGGGCGCGTACATATGCGTGATGCACTACTGACAGGTCGCGTACCTGTTGCAGATTGATATATGTTGAGGATTGTTTCCTCATCTCAGTTGGTGTTGAGGATGTAAGATGAGTCTTGCATTATAGAGTTGGTGCTCTTGTAGAGTTGTACTCTATTCAGTTGTTGCTGAAAAACCCCAAGGATTGTAGTCCGTAATAAAAAGAAAATTGTACATACATCTTGTGTTCTTTCTGTTCCTTATGGTGATGACTTGTTGATGATATATTGCTGATATATGTTGCTGATATGTGTTCACATCTAACTGGTTATAAATGACAACAATGAGTAATGAGTAACTGTTGAATGCTAACTAATGAGTTTTGTGAAAGAGGGAAGTTTTGGGAAAAAGATCTCCACACTCATTCACCCCCCCTCTAAGTTTGGTAGGTGTGTCCAACAGTTGTTGGTTACAATAATTTGTCATTTGGTTTTGTAATATCTTTATTTTGATGGCTATGGACATTACTACTCTATTCAGATTCAATTGGTGAATGCACATGTTTAACCAATTTATTACTTATCTCAATTCCTCATTTCATTGGAGTAATGATATCATATCTCAATCAACTTCAAGAAAACTACATGAATATGATAAAAAAAAATCACTCCTCTAAGTTATGTTGAATGGATCCATGTTGATTTCTTTTGATAACACATAAATAGTTAAGTAATTTATTGTTGCATAATAAACTAGGAAATTTAGAACTCTTTGACGTCTCATCTCTTAGTGGATTAGATCTATGTAATGTTCATACATAGTGTAAAAACTCTCTGAAGTTTGTACACCCCTTAGTTTATAATTAAAGTTAGTTGTATAGTTCTATACTTTATTACTGTAATTTTGCAGCTCAACAGGTGCCTTGAATTTGTTTACTTTAGTGAAAAATTTTAAGGTGATGGGCATCGAGAGTTCCACCTGTAACACAATGGGGCCATTTCTTCCTCAAAGGGAGATTTTGATATGTTCCTTGGAATCATTTTAGTCCACAAGAGTTCCTTCTCAAGTAGAAACATGTTCTCATTAGGTAGTGTCATGTGTAACCATCACCTACCTCTTGTCATGATTGAAACTACCAAAGTGTGCATGATACACACCTTATCTATAATGTACCTTTAGTTTCCCATGAACATCAAATCCACTAGATTCCTTTGACAAATAAACACTTAACTAATCATGCCATCTCAACACCTTGTTCTATGGCTATGTTAGTGGGGTGTTATAATAAGGAACCTTAGTGCACCCACCATTCCAAGTGCTCAAATTTGATTGAGTCTCTAGTAACTCTAATGATCAACTTAGAAAAAACTAGGATGTACACATCCAATTGGTTTATAGGATTCTCAATATTTTGTTTCCTTATTCAACATCCTCCATGCTAACTTTGTAAATTCCCGCATTAAATGGAAACCTCAACATTTGGCATTCATAAATATGTATCATATCATTTGGGGAATCGATTTTTGTTCATCCAATTCTATTCATTTAGTGAGTTTGACTTCCCCACAACTATTCTCAAAGCTTGAGCCACAACAATTTCCTTATATTACTTTTCTTGTGCCATTCTTTGTAGCTCATCTTTCTATATTAGCAATATATTTACAATTCAAATAATTTCTCATGATATTGTTATAGTTTGATTGACAATGTTTGTTATTACCATTGCTACTATTTTCATTTATGTGCTTTCACATTTACTTGTTGGACCACGTTTGTCATTAAACCAAAAGTATGACCTGTTAGTTTTCGATAAAACCACTAGAGTTAATGGATCCATGGGAGGTTGTTAAACCATGTCATGAGTCCCGAAGGAGGCACTGAGCACCAAGTCAACAATATTTCCCTCAACACCAATTGAGGTACTCGACATCAACTGAGCGGACTCAAACCTAAGATCATTATGGAAGAACAACAAAACCACTCTCCCTACCACTATACAGATTTTATTTTTGGACCACCCTTCAACCTCATTTACACCAACAATTTGATCATGCTCTAATGGATCTCCCAAGTCAATCACGTGGAACTTTAATGCAAGCTACAATTTTCTTTTCTTTGAAAGTTTATCCCATGTGAAGGCCCTAGTAGTCCCCACAAATTATCTCAAAACCATCCAATGTTTTTCTAAGCCATACTTACTCATTTCTCTTCTCATTTCACTAATATTTATCTAGGTTTCAAGTGGGATTCTTATTTCATTTTTAGGATAGTGAATTTGTGAGAAATTGGAGAAGATATTGAACATTTCCATAGCCACATTATTTTGATGTTAAAGCACTAAAGAGGAAAGATATATGACAAAACTTTATTCTTTTTTTTTTTTAAATTTTGTGTGTGTTTTTCATTTCTATATTCATTCTCTTTTCCTATTCTTTCCCAATCCTTTGTGTCCCTCATTCTATTGCGATATTTTCATCAAAGACTTCAAGAAAATGCTACTCATGTGGTGTATGATTTCGTTTATTATTATAATGGAATTGCTGGGAAATACAAATCATGGGGGAGAGGATAGGAATTTTCATTATGACCCATTCTATGAAGAGGAGGAAGAAGTACAAGGGGATGAAGGGAAATGTAACATATGTCTCGTTCATCACAATGACAACCTCTTACAACAAGTGGGAATTTTTTTTTTTTAAAGTGTGTGCGCGCGTGTACAAGGGAAATAACACAATCGACTTTGCGCCACCACCCGATGACTAACAAGACGCGACAACGACGAACACCACAAGATGACATAAGACGCACATCACGTTTCTGAAAGCATGGATCAACAATCATTCATCAATAAAAAGATTGACTTCCCATCCATCCCACCCTGCAATGGTTAGGACCTCCAAGACACATAAGCAACGCTCAAGCCCAGGTTCCCATCGATTTTAACCATTTAAGGTCTCAGGGCTGGTGACTGTTCTGAGGAACATGGAGGTGTCTACATCTCGGCCCAACACAAGAAGACCACACAATGCAAGACAACCAAGTACTACAAAATCAAAGGGCAACCACGACCTCTACAGAAGACGTAAGTTAGAAGGACTCCAACATCGACCAACCACTAGAGAGACTCATTGACATCAATTACAGACCATTTACTCCATTTGACTTCTATTAAATGACCATAGACATAAGGCACACAACAAGTAGCTGCAATCATTAAACGACACACTGAGTTATGTACAGTACAAATATAGATAGAAGAATCCATAGTAGTAGATTTTACTATTTCTGCACAGGAAATCATGGCGTTTAATCTTAGTTTTTTGCTTCGGAGAGAGAGAATGTCAAATAGGCTCCTGGCTGACTGCTCAGGCAGAAACTAGTAATCTCTGTCAAGAGGTCGCAGTGGTGGGAACTCTGCCTTTAAAGAGCCCGCGACTACTAATACGACCTTAGAGGTGTGTCACAAGAGTGGAAACCCTGCCTTTAAAGGGCCCGAGACTCTTGATACGGCACTGGATTCTTTACACAGAAAATAATCACACACACGGACTTATATACAGAGCGACTAGCTTTATCAGATCGAAGAGTCTGATATCATATAACTGTGAGTTTGGACAATTCCAATCAAATAATGAATCATTAGAAATTGTCATTTAAAGCGAAAATTAACATTTAATTTTACCATCGCAAAATTCTACAATCAATTGCCTCATTCATTAATTGAAAATAAAAATGAATAGTTTATGATTTATCATTTAGGGCAACCATTAACATTTTATTGATAATTATAACTCAATAAATAACACCCCATTCTAAATCATTAACTCATTCAAGGTAGAATTCACATTAACCTGCATTCATTAATTATAAGTAAAAATGAAAGGTTTATGAAATATCATTTTAGGCAACAATTAATCATATAATCTGTAATTAATAATTCAATGAATAACACAATATTCTCACTCATTAAACTCATTCAATGCAGAATTCACGTTAACCTGCATTCATTAATTATAAGTAAAAATGAAAGGTTTATGAAATATCATTTTAGGCAACAATTAATCATTTAATTTGTAATTAATAATTGAGTGAATAACACAACATTCTAACTCCCTTTCACGCAGCTTAAAAAAATTTAACATTATCATAACTCAATGATCTAACGTAAAAATCAACCAGTTAGTTAATTGGCGTGACAACCCAACGCTTAAAACTTCATCATTGCAATAGTTTAAGTCCCTTAAGGAAAGCTGTAGAAATATACATTAAAGTTACACCAAAAAAGCAAGCTATATATAACATCAAATATGTAATGAAGATATAAATAAGTTATGCTCCAGAATTAATTTATAAAACAATTTCATGAGAATTCGGCAATAGGGAAACCGCCCGGGTGTGCATCTTTTGTACAAGTGAGCGGGACGCATGGGCAATAACTTTACTTGCCTGCCAACATCTACAGATCAAGTGGCCAACAAGTAATTAAGAATATTAACACACATTGATAATGAAAAGCCAGGAGGTGAGTCAGTAACCAGAAAAAAAATATATAAAAGGGGCATTAATATAAAGAAAAGGCGGGTTATTTAGTTCAAGAATCTAGGTATCAATATGACTGGCACTTACATGGGCTCCAACTGGCGTTGTTTTAAAAAAAAAAAAGGAAAAATTGAAATATTTCTATAACATTCACTTCCAGGTAAGGGTAAGGCCTCAGGCGAAACCCTTCAGTGGCTGTCACCCAAAATCATCCATCTGTACATCCAGAATTCAATGCCTCTATCACTAGGCCAACACGTACCCTAAGCAACCATTACGGCGAGGATCCCGTGAAGGAATAGGAACAACACACAAGATTCTGGCTGTTCGTAATTTCACGCATAGGAATGAAGGAATCCCGTCAGTCACTTAAAGTCAATTAGAAACCTGGCCGACTCACCCTGCTCAAGTCGTCTTGCAACCACATGCTCAGCGCAGGTTGAAAGAAAAGGGCAGTTATGGTGTTAAAGGAGCGCTGGCCCACCCTGAGAAATTTGGGCAAGAGTTACAGGCCCAATAGGTTCCCAAGGGATACGACTGAAGGGAAAACGTCCAGCAAGCAAGCGCAGGAGACGTACAAAGGTTCAGGGGTTTTTATGCCTAGCAAAGTACAGCAACAACTCCTCACTAGCCTGCTCTCTAAGGGTAAGAACCTCCTCTAAGCCAACTGGACTACGCTCTGATCTACCCTCTCACCAAACTAGAGCAGATTTTACCCAACCTCAGCTAGGATCCTTCCATCTCTTGGAACTTACGAATAGTGCTCTTCATCAGGAGGTGTATAACAAAGTTTAAAAACATAATGACCAACAGTCCCCACCAGTCATCATTTGTGATGCAACTTCCTGAATCTTAGATGGTGGTGTTTAAAGAAAAATTTAACGAAAATTCCATTCCACGATCTATCAACAGAGATAAAATTGTTGCGGAATAGGGTATTATGGCATTAATCAATTTACAACTGTAAGGGATTTCGCTTAAAACCCTAGAGGTAATACTAGGTAAATTCTACGGTAAAAGTAAATTTAAGAGGGTTAACGCATTCAATCTTGGTGTTATACTCTATCAATGGATCAACTCAACTCTCACTCAAATGGGCATTCAGACAATATTATGTAATCGAAAGGTGTTGCGTTACCTATATATATATGTACCTTAGATAGTTTAAAGCAACCAATAACCAGAGTTATACTCTGTTAGCGCAGAACGAATCATCAATACTGTATAAAGAAACATGGTTATTGCCAATATTTTATCGATAAGCCCTTCCGTAGCTTATCAGTTGTATTCTTACACCAAACCTATCAATTATAAACTTGTACATAAATGCATCAAATAATACCCTGTCACTTGAGAGATTAAATACAAACAACAGTTACGGAAATTTTAATTATAATCGCTGAGTAAATAATTAAAACAGCCGATCAATCCATTTGCATCCGCTATTCTTCTCCCAACATAGTCATAATGCACTCTATTATACTAAAATAGAAACCATACCGTTGCCTTGTCGCTTGCCTCAAATGACTCCCACGCTCCGTGCCGCTCCCGATCGCCGACCGTCGCGACCTCACCGGTACCTCCCAGCCAATCCCTAGGGGTACTCTGCTTCCCCCTTAGCCCCTCAAGCCGCAAAGGGGCCACACACTATCCATATGATATGTCTAGCTTCCCAGCTCACCTCGCAAGGCCGAGCTACCACTCCTATCCGAGCTGAGAAATCCCAACTCCCCACAAGTAATCAGTCAAGTCACAATTCCGGCGGCGTAACATTACGCTAAAAGCCGATCCCTTTCTTCCTCATCTCCCTTTTCTTTTATAGAGTTTTGAGACCCACCAACTTTCCTAATTTACATTTTAAATTAAGTTTCAATAAAATACTTTAAATATTCTCCATTGCACAAGTGTCGTCCATCCCCCTCTTTTCTCAATAAATATTTTCTTTAAATTTATTAATTGTCTCAAATCCCTCACCCACCTAGAGTCGCACCTAAATCTACTCCTAGGTGTTCCTAGATCCCCTTACATGTTTTAAATACTTTCCAAAAAAAAAAGATGTTACTAAATTAGCTCAGATTAGCAGGTTCTTAATTGCAGATTCCTTACTATGTTGACCTTGCTTTTTACCATAAGTTCCCATCTTTCCTTTATTAAGTTTCCTCCATTACTTAGTTTCCTAATTCTTATTATTCCCTTCTTTCCCCTTTTTATTAAAGCCCA